>JASDQU010013650.1:212552-236532 GCA_032191745.1 Picea mariana
AAAAGAAGGGGATTTGAGTAATGTCTTGGGGGACTATATCCCAAACCAAGATGTGGCCCTGGGGGAGGGTGAAATCAAGAATAGGGGATTCCTGAGGAAGGATCTTTGTGATGAGTGGGACGTCATATAGTAAGGAAGCTTCTGTGGGAGGAAGGGTGTCTCCAATTTCTGTTCCATTGGATGAGATGACACATACTTGTGCTAAGGGATGTATGAGCGATGATGCTCCATGGTATGTACCTAGAACGGATGGGTCTTTGAAACTTATGGGACCCATCTCGATGAGTGGGTTGGCATTGGGATTAGTTTGGACAAAGGGTAGGATATTATCAATGTTGGAGGAAGGGTTGGGCTCATAATGTGACACTTGGTCGATGGTGACAATCTTCTCGTTGCGGGGGAACATCATTGTGTGAAACACAGAAGAGGCCATAGCCTTCATAGTGTACATGTAGCTATGTCTGAACAAGATGTTGTAATCGAGAAGAGCGTCGATAAATTCAATGTCAATGAGGATAGTCTTGCCCCTGAGTTCAATGGGGACATTTTGAAAGAGCCCTTCAAGAGAGGATGGTCGTCCATCATAAGATCTCAGAGTAATGGTGGATGGTATGAGCTCGGGGGAGCCAATTTTCTACCATATGGTTTTGGACATGATGCATCTAGATGCACCTTCATCAATGATGCAACGATGCATTGTGATGTTCCAGATTTTAACCGGTATTTGGAAAGCAACTAGAGTAGGGAGATGGGGTTCCCCACTATCAAGATCTAAGGTGATGAGTTGAGTATCAGCAGGGTCAAATGCCCCCAAGGTAGAAAGTAATGACTTTTGTTGAGTAGGATAGGTTTGAAGGACTTCTAAAACTGACATGGCAGTAGGAGATTGTGCCAAGTCATCGACCAGACTATAATTGTGTGCCGCCCTAGCCTGGCGGTTGTTGACATTCCATCCTAATGGGATGTGAGGAATACGAAGGGGTGTTTCAATATTAGGTAGAGGAATCATCAAAGGTGGTCCAGTTGTGACTAGGGGTGCTTCTGAGGTAGTGGGAATGGAGTCAGTGGGTACACTGTATTGACAGTTGCGCATTTGTAGAAGAACTTCTTCTTCGCCAGTCAGGAGGATAGTGCGATCGACATGAGTGTCATTGTTTGGATATTGTCCCATCTGTGGTGGGGTAGGATGGAATTCATGTTGGGTGTTCATCACCCCTTGGTGTAGAATGAGGTTTTGCAACACGGTTGGGGGTGGTTGTTGCACATATTGTTGAGGGGCCTATGGTGGAGCAGGCGCTGCTGGGGGACATGGTCCATTTCCGGATTCTTTCGTCTGTTTAAAGTCTACAATTTTAGGGCAATGGTGAGTATAATGGCCATACTCACCGCAAAGGGCACAAGGGAAGTTTGTTCAAAGATTTGTGTTATTCTTACCTTGGCGTTTGTCGTTATTTCCCCCTTGGGGGTTCTAGTTCCCCTGATTCTGGTTTCCCCCAGCAGATTGGTTCTGTTGGGGGTGACTCTAGTTCCCTCTTAGTCCTGGATTATTATTGTTTCAGTTTTTTCCTTTATTTTTGGCATTATTCGATTGATGGGTTGGATTTTCCGTATTCAGTTGTTCAAAATTTTTATATTGTTGAATAAGAGAAGGATGAACAAATTTAACCCTAATGTGTGGGTGTCCTTGTGGTGGAGCCATGGGCTATGGAGGGCCAGGAAATGCAAAGTACAGATTATTTAGTGGAAATGGTCTGTAGGTTATATAGGAAGGCGTAGCACTTTCACTAGTGCTTAGGGTGTAAGCTGAGGTGGAGGGGGTACCTGAACTTGATTGGACAACTAGGTCTACTGTGGGTGTCAGCGGTGGTCCACTTATGGGTGGAGGAAGGGAAACAGGGTATGGTTGTTGATAAGGGGGAAGAGGATAATAAGGAGGTCCTCCATATATCAGTGGATATTGAGGTGTTCCATACATAGGTGGTTGTTTGAGGTGTGGATTATGGTGTGTTGTGGTACCAATCAATCCATTCGCTAAGTGAGACATCCCAGGTTTGTCCTGGCCGAATGGCATGGGTCTTAGGGAGTCAATTAGTACCATATATAAGTATCTTGACTATGAATAAATGAGTTAGAACTGTTGAGCCTTACCGATGGATTCTTCTTCAGATTGGGGGATGGTGGTGGCCACATCCCTTTGCTTGGTGGCTTCAGCTTTGCATAGACTACGTCATTGACGCCATTCATGAATGTGGTCAGCGATGTGTGTGGCGGAGGTTTGTTTAAACTCTGAGAGTAGTTTGAGACCATTATCATGATGGATTGGTAGTTGAAAGAAGGTAAAAAATGCTTTGGCCAAAGATTCAAAGCTCACATGGGACCCAGATTTTTCTTATACATACCACTTGGCTGATGGGCCAGTGAATGTGCGTTGGAATAACCTCAATCGGAAAAAGTCATCCATGATGTTGTTTGAAGAGAACCATAAGTGGAAGGTCATGATATGGTTGGTCAGGTTGTTTCCCGCTTTTCCTTCAAACTTGGGGATGTCTAAAGGTAGTTTGGTAGGCATTGTAGGCCATGTGGGGTCATGCAATATAAGATCATTGGTGAGTTTAGTTAGATCCGGTATGTTGAGGGAAGCCAGGTAGGGCATCTGGGATGGTGGTGGAGGATTATCTCCAGCCATGGTGTGAGTGTTTTGGGTACCTGACCTTTGAGGGGGGTTAGGTGGGGTTGTACTTCCTCCTGGGGAAGAAGTGTGCCCCCCACTTCCTTTTAAAGGAAAATGAGTGGACGATTAACCTTGGGAAGTGGAACCAATAAAAGTGGATCCCAAGATGGTAGCACTCATAGGGGTGCGAGAAGGTGGATCTGATGAGTTGGGAAGACTAGGAACTCCCCCTAGAATGGGAGGGAGATTTAGCAAGCGTCTGGAATGACGGGGATTCTGTGGGTCCCTTATGATGTCCAACTAGAAAAATGGATGTGTGAAAATGGTGATGAGAGTAATAAATGAACAAGAGTCTTTGTTATGATTTTTGGACCTTTCACAAAATATCTCACAATCGCATGTAATTACGAAAGCATTATACATAAATCAATTGATAAAGAAGCATACATGTGGGTAGGTAGATTTTGTCCACGTGGGAGAACAAAGAAAACAAATGCTTGTGTCCTAAAAGACATGATTTTCTTCTTCTCAAAATAGCACTGGACCTTCCAATAACACTCAACAGCGGGGTCTGAAGCCACCAGAAGAGGAACTAGTGAAGGATGACACAATCAATTATAATGAGGGATAGAGGGGGCATATCCTGAAAGAGCTGGTGATATTTCCCAATAGCCACACAAAATCTTATCAAAGTACAATTGTATCATGTTAGCACTCTGTAAATCTGTCCAGCTGAATAGAAAAATGACAGAGGTAACTACTTCAACCTACTTTAGAGATGAAAACTAGCCGGTTCAACTTTGAGAGAGATCTCTCATGTCACTTGATATATATATGGAAATCGGTGGCTAGATTTGGTTTGTTTTAGGGATTTTTATAAAGTTGTTGGCTAAGAAGGGGAGGAACACACAGGGCTATGGAGTCAATTTTTTTTAAAATGAATGAAAATAATGATCAGCAAGTAGAACTCTCCAGAGGATAAAGGCTAAATGAGGCAATTAATCTGAGTTGTAAATTTAAATTTGCAGAGTGTAAGAGGAAAGGGGTAAAACAAGTAACTGCATCAGAGCATTAATTAAATGAATTCTGAATTAGTTAGGAATAAATACACACAATTTAAATTGCTTCAACCAAGAACGTCACAAGACGAATTTTGGGCCTTTAACTCTCCAATTTAAACAAAAGAAAATGCATATGGAATAAAAGATCACAGGAAATACAAACAATTAAGGAAGACAAAACTCATATCGTAGCCATTAGAATATTTTCGTAAACAGTTCAAAATGCTTCTGCATATGTGTTCAATTCAGTCCTAGAAAAATTACAATAGAGTCCAGAACCACCAGAATTGTGCCCTTGCACTTCTGCCTCTCTCATTACACTCAAAACCTCTAACACTTATACAATTCGAGTTCCTTGAGTGTGCAACCGGTTACAATAACTGAAATGAAACGTTTCAGCTTCTATAATGATTACAAACGACAGTTTTCAGAAAAAACATTTCATGATCCCTGTAGATTCCTCTGATGCTCCAGCTCCACGTTCTCTTTGAAATGTCACTGATAATATTTCAAATATAATTGCATTTATCCATATTCTCATTAAACATTTGGGAATAATATATTTGAAATAAAAATAATTCCCAAATATTTTTCTATCCCGTAGAATTAAATTTCCATAATTTAATTTATGCCCATGGTTTTTAAGACCATGTCTTGTTTGCCCAATTCACCATTTCATTGTAAAAACATTTACTTGTACCATTTCCCTGTGAAAAACATTTACTGTGTAATGTTTTTCCAATTTATCGTTTCACTGTGGAAAAACATTTACTGTGTAATGTTTTTCCAATTTACTGTTTCACTGTGGAAAAACATTTACTGAGTAATGTTTTTCCAATTTACCGTCTTTTGCAAAATACCTTTTATCTTCTTCTTTTACTTCTGTAAAACATTTGGATGAAAATTATCCAAGTTTTTGTTCACTTACATATTCCATTTAATTATTTTCCATGGAAATAAACATTAGTCTCCTTGATTTGTAAAATTTAAATCTTACCTCTGCAAAACCTTTTCATAGTGAGGAGGAATCTCATTTATTGGAAATCCCATAATCATTATTGAAATGCACTCCTGGAAAAATGCCGCACGTAAATCATATGATAAATGTTTGCATTTATTATATCAGGCTTGGGCTAAAAGTGGTTTAATCCAAACTGCTTTTACCTCCGATGTGCTCCACATAAAAACACGTGTCCACCAAATAAACCATGGTAGTTTTCCCCTGCCTTCACATAATTAACCTCCTTGTTACTTTAATCCCCAATATGTATGTGCGCCCTCCATCCAACCTTTGAATTTTCCATATTATAAATTGAGATTCATGCCCATGATTCGACGTGATTTCATAAATTAAATATTGGATTAAATATTAATATAAATATAAAAATATTTATATTAATAATAAAAAACCCCTTTTTTCTATTTTCAAAGGAATTTGGGCATATGAGGCTTAACACATGATTTTGTGGATGGGATAAGGGTGCTTAATAAAAGGCATATTTTTTATTTTCAACGGGCATATGAAAATAAAGGTAAAAATGATTGAAGTTATGGAACTAAGGGATTTAGATAGGAATTAAGGCTAGGTATAGGCTTGGGATATTTGCCAATTATTGACTCATGGAGTACATGACTATTTTGGATGATCAGTTGAGTGAAGGATTTAGGTGATGGGAGCTTGACGGAGCTGGTGAAAATTTTTGAAAGTATGAGTGAAAAAATAGCATAAGGACAAGACACTTTGGGAAACATTAATACAAATTAGCAGGTGATAACACAACCCACAATTTCCACCTGGGTAGATGTCCTAAAATTTTGTCACTAGGTACCTTGGTCAAAGTGCAACATTTAGATTTTCAGACTAAGAAATGGGTCATGGGCTAGATCCCGTCCAAGAGGTGAGTGCCTCAAGGGGGGACGCATAGAAAAAGCGGACCTCGGCCTTCAACCCTTCATGGGTATCTCCCTGCCTTATGGTGTTAGGAACACTTGACTTGGAGGATTTAAATTTCCCTATTTGACAACTTCTACAATTTGGAGATGTGAGAACCAGATAACAGGAAGTTATTTGGATGCCTATCCCTGAGATCCTACCTAGACTAAAAAATTTCTTTTGGCCCCTCCTGTGGAGGACAACTTAGTGAGTTTTTTAGGAAAAATTTAGATGTGGTTGTTTGAGAGATTCGGGGTATGAACCAACCTCGTTGAATTTAAGTGGGAGTGGATATTTTCGTCAAGAAAAGGGTGGGGCGTTTTGGGATCCCTTTGGAAGAAACTTACTTCAACCTCCACGATTATAGATGAAACTATGTGAGTGAGTAGTAACTTTGTGTGTGAACAAATGAAATTTTGCCAAATTTTTAATAAGTTAGGTGTCACCTTGGTGCATGTGGACTTTGTGTGGTCCTTACAAGTCTTGATTACCTAATTTACTAAATGCCATTGGTACAAGCTTGCAGAATTTTAAAGTCCCTAGAGAACTAGCATGCAGACATATGGGTCCTTACCAATCCTTTAACTCCCTAGTGTGATTTAATCTAAGAAAAATTTAAAAACTATCCTAGATTGTCGACATGTGGGCATGTATGGGCCCGTTACAAAACCTTTAAACTTCCCTAGTGATATAGTCTAAGAAAGTAAATTCAAAAACTATCCTATATTTGTAGCATGTGGGAATGTATGGGCCTTTACAAATTTAAGATGTGTTTGAAAAACAAACTAAGAGGATTCCGAAGCATGATTGTTGTCCTCTCCTAAATATTTTGTCTTTTAAGTGAGATGAAATTTCCCCTCAATCATTTTTCTGATTCTCAAGATCGCTCTATGGCGCAAGAGAAGAGCATACTCAAAGATTGACTTTCAATTTCTGGTCCCAATGCAAGTGGTTATATTTGTGATATAGAATGATTCCAACTTATCTTTAATCAAAGCAAGCCATCCATGTGGCAACATAAAAGCAAAAAGAGGAGAAATATGGATTTTAACCCTCTAAGTGCCTATGTTTTGACTAACCATTCATGTGGAGAGGGAATTTAGGTGTGGTGCATATTACAATCTACATAGAATCAAACTTAAGAAGGTTATGGGACTTCAACAAATCACAAAAACCCTTACAATGTGTGAATTTATGGACAGATGTACGGGTCACAGAGTAGACAAAGGCACATCTGGCACCAATGTGCAAATAAAAAATGACCTTTTGATGCAGGTGCATAGAATGCACTGAAAAACATAGTGAGTTTGATCCATGTGCTCGAAAGACACATATGTGGGTTAAACAACCCGTGCACTTTCTGTTACACGGTCGGGGATAAAATTTTGGATGAAATTCTCTCAGCTTAGCTCTAAATTTAACTTTTTGCAGGCAAGCATGGGTCGGTTATGGTTCTTGCAAGTTAAATAAACCAACAAGAAGTGCTCAAACAAACCAAATGGGGAAGAAATTGATACATGTTCCCAGTGGAGTCGCCAATCTGTTGTGCCTCTTTTCGTCATCCAAGTGAGAAAAAGGAGGACACTTACAAGTATAGTTGGGTTATCTAGACAAGACAACAATGAATGCAAGAGTTAGAAACATCAAGCATAAGAAATAAGCAAACAACTAAGCTAATAACAATAAAAAAAACTAAACTAGAGTGCATAAGGGAAATAGAACAAAAAATAAACAACATTCATGCCACCAATGGATAAGTTGTATTAGTGGGAAAACACCAAAGAGAAAGGGAGACTTATGGGTCCCCTCTTCCTCTGAGGGAAGGCTCTTGAACCCCCAATGATTGAGCTCTTCTTACAAGTAGAAAACTAGAAGGAAATAGTGAATAAATCCAAAGTTGATTCACTCAAGAGGTGATGTGAATGGATAAATGAGATGGTGCTTGTATGCTCTAATGAGGAAAGAGGTTCCTCTAAGAGAATATAGGCAGCATAACAATACAAATGAATTCTTGGAAATATAGTGCACCCATGGCCTAGTTTTATAGCAAATATTTGAAGCATTATTCAACCCGTCTTTAGTGTGAACAAGGGGCTCCTTAGGACACCCTTAGGTCTTTGAACAACCCCCCACTCAGATTCATCTCGAATTTGGGTCTCAAATCAACTTGGGAGATGAACCATAATTGGGTGGAAGGCCAACCAAAATCATAAATGCATCGTTGTGAGGTATGTGCGGCTTTTTTCATCCACAGTCGTGCGTCGGGCACATGTGCACTTTTCCAGAGTTTTTGACTAGCGCATGTGTGCGTGCTTCCTTTGTATCCTTAGCACATGCTAATTTTATAACCAGTTGTATAGTTTTGTGCCCTTTGGAAATGCATTTTTTGGGCCATGGATGAACTAATGGGTGTTTGGAGATGCTAGATTCCTGTAACCATTTGCGAACGAAATTCCAGTGAGAACACTTAGGACAAAACTGATCAATTTTCCGCCTTATCCTTTAGGAAATAATAATAAAATATTATCCCCTTAGAGGTAAGCCCCCTAGGTTATCCCCTAGGCCCAAACACTTATCCTCCTCCCTTACCCTACCTAGTGGAAGCTTAATACAATGTTGATCTATGAGATGACAAAACATAGCCACAAATTAATATAATGTTGATCTATGTGACAATAGATTTATTAGTAATATTTCCAGCATGGTGATTGTACTGAAATATTTTACATTCTCAAATGATCTCCATCGTAGCCTAGGAAAAGGACATAACAAAGTGAGTGCCCAACCCAGGGTCTTTGTCCTGATCCCAAAATGGTGTACGATTCTAGCCATGCAAATAGATGACTTGATGTCGAACATAGTGGAAACCACTTGACTATCGATCATTGAATTATGTTGTTAACACATGCAAGGAAAATCACCAATGATGACAATGATTCCCAAGGTACCTTTAGTAGATTCCAGTGAATGTGAATAAATGATTTGAGGTAGAACATTCGTGGAATCATCTAATCAGAGGTCAATGGTGCAAACCTACTATGAAATTGGAATTGGTATGACTCAGAGACAAGAATATTACCCAACTGTAAGACGAGATGCAAACAGGTGTCATCTTCGAGGGCGACAACAACAACTTCCATAATGGATTCCAAAAACCTTGGCGCACTTCTTTCAATTTCCCCCCCACCACGATTTGTGAGTACCTCTTTGTTTTTTAACGAGCTTGAGGAGGATAACATATGCTCGATATATCTCATCTTTGATGAGTCCCTAGACATATGTTTAACGAACCTAAAGAAGGAGGGGTTTGGTCCCATATGGGTCCTAGGGATTGGTCCCACATAGGTCCTTCAATGCATACTTTTACAAGCCCAAAGAAGGTATGCTCGGTGGTTTTTCAAATTTAGAGAGTTTGAAAATAACTTAAAGACGACTCCAAGGGTGAATTTTTCATAAATTTATCCTCCTAAGTGTAAAAAAGGGTAAAATAATACAAAGGAGAACTCTTCTATTCATGCTTAACTAGAGTATTCATTTTTTGCAATTAGTCTTGAGAGGTCGAAAAAGAGATAAACTACCACTAGAAATATGCCCTTTCAAACCTTTTAACAAGTGTGAAAGGAACAATATCACTCGATAACCATTTCATCTTTAGGGAGTTTCAAAAAATCTTAAAGCAGACTCCAAAGACTTCATTTTTTGTATAGATTTTACGAGTCTGAAAAAGAGATAAAAGTATACTCAGTAACCTATTCTCATGTATTAACGAGCAAGAGAAAAAAAAAAGAATAAGCTAGGTAACCTATTCTCGTGTATTTGTGAGCAGGAGAAAGAACAAATACTAAGCTCGTTCTAGAAATACTACTGCGTTACGATGGGAACACCCCCCAAGTAAGGATCGCTCCTAGTAGTGTGTCTCTCTAGAGGTATATTGCAAAATGGAAGCATCATGATGTGAACAACTAGTGTGAATCATAAATGCAATAGAAGCAAAGCAGTGGCAAGTGCAACCATTAAGTAAACATTTTTCTTCATTTTTTTAATGAGATCAAAAGAGAGAAAGAACTATGCTCATTCTTCCCAATGTAATTTCCAAAGATTTCAAGTGAGGATATTGATGGGTAGTTGGTACTTTTCCCCTAGCATGAGAAGCTAGTGGCCCAATTCCAGCATGATGTACAAAGGCTGGGGACATTCCCCCCAAGCTTCATTTCAATCACTGACTCTTCTTCTATCGCCCATTTCTATACTGAAATAGACTCTTTGTTACTAAGAGGAAAAATTTCACCAAACAGGGAGGAAGAAAGAGGATCAACTGATGCAAGTGGATGAAATGAAGGTTCATGTATGAGTTCTAGTGAAAGACTCAACTCAAAGGGAGAGGCAGTTGTTTCATTTTTTAACAATATTGACATAGGAAAAGATCTATGCTCATAACATCTATGTTCGATACCCAGACCTCTATTTCATTTTTTAACGAGATTGACATAAAAACGATAACTTTCCTCAACTCTGGTTTCATTTTTTAATTATCTTGGGACCTAAAATAAAACTATGTTCACGTCCTCTTCTTGATCATGGCTTCCAACAGGACAATGCTCTGGAAGGAATACATGTCAAGGGACATACCTCAATCATGGCCTCCAAGATGTCTTCATAAGATGGAAGAAAAGCACCCTCGAAGGAATACATATCAAGGGCCACAATAGGGTTAAGGAGATTACGCTCTAATAGCCCTATTGAAAATATCACCATGTCAACTACCAGATATAAGTCAAAATAATGCTCATTCGGAGTTGAATGCATGGGACATGTTTCCACGTAATTAACCTATCGCGAGAGTGTACCACTTGCACATAAGGACCATTTAGGGAAGGCAGGTGGCTGGTAGTTAGATGAGGATCAAGAAATGAAAATTGATCAATAGTAAAAAAAAATTCATTATGAGGGAGATATATCACTCAAAGGAGAGTGAACATGATAGATTTCATGGCGTAGAAATAATCTTTCCTAAGGAGAAAAGTAAAATCCAAAGGGTCATGAAGTACCATGACGTCAATATAGATGACATTCCCTCCTAAATTAACGGTTAATTGAGGAAGGATCCCTAAAGGTTGAGTGATTTGTTTGTTAAAAGCTAACAAATTATGGGTGACCGACACAAGGTGAGGACAACCCAAAGGTTGCCAAGAAGTTGAGGATAGAATACTAATGGAGGCACCTTCTATTGATATTTTTGGTATTTACGGGAGGTATTAACCTCCACGTGTAACCTTGACAAGACTAGACTATTCTGGGAAGCAATAGAAACCCTAAAAGCCTTGGACATAACCCTAGAAGACAAGTCACCTAAAGAAAATAATTAATATTGAGTTTTTAACTCCAGAAAGAGAAGTCGACCCAGAAAACTAAGGAAGAACAATATAAATACAGGATGATAGAGCTCATTTGGATACACACAACTCGCAAATGTAGAAATCTAGTGTGCACTACAGAAATTCAATAAGTGCGCAAGTCTAGAGAGTAGCTGTAGCTGCAACTACTACAACTTGTATTTTTTCTTTTAGGCTTGGAATTTCTCTTGGTTAAAGTTTGTATTTTCTTCCTTTTATGCTAACTCTAGAGAGTGACATGCTACCTTGATTGGCTATTAATCCTAGAGTTTTCTTTCAGAATTATTCTCTATCAAGGTTAAGGTGCTCAGGGGTGGCTTAAGCGTATGGATGGGTGAAAATATTTCTATATTTTCTATGTTTAAATGAGCACACCTATTATTTTTAACAGGTTATGGGCCCACACTATCTTCAGACAGTCTAACCACTACAAGATAAATTAGGAGGATTTTCTCAGTTACAGTTGCAGTTGAAGTCAAATTTTTTGTTACAACAACGAAACCCTAGGCCTCTTGTTGAGGCACCTTAATTGAAGAGATTGACCTAATTTCTAGATATCCTAGTGATCCCTAACCTAGCGCACCTTCTCGTACTCTCAACAAGCTAATATGTCAAGTTTGAGTTTTTGGTCAAAGTCAAAGGTTGACCAAGTCAAAGCATTCATGAATTACTCTATGAAATCATAAAACAAGTTAGAAGGCACTTCTAACTTTAGAAAATGGAAGACAAGGATTGGAATTATCATTTTTAAGTGTTGGATATCGTGAAAGGAAAGATCGTGGAACCACAGTTTAAAGAAGGAGAAGAGAACAAACCTCAGAACGTTGCAATATAGCAGAAGTTCAATGACAATGACATCAATTCAATGAGTATCATTGTAAAAGACCACTTGATACCCTACATCTATCATCTTGACTCATCTAAGAATATGTACGATGCCCTAACTAACCTCTTCTCAGTCAGAAACATTGGACAAGTAATGAGTCTGAAGAATGAGCTATGTGACATGAAAATGAATGATGATGAGAGCATAACATCATACTTTGTAAGAATCTCTCAGTTAAGAGATCAACTACAAGCTATTGAAGAAATCATTTCCTACAAGTTATTGAAGAAATCATTTCATAAAAGGAACTAGTAAATATAGTACTCAATCGCCTTCCTCCCCCCTTAGACTATAAGCTCCCCAAGATTTGGATCAATCCTCCCCCCTTAGAAAATGATGGTTCCTATCATTTTTCCCATGCTAAAAAAAGAGACCCGATTATGTTCATCGTACCATCATGATTACAATGTGCTAAGTTCCAATGACGAGAAGTGTTTTGTGTGGTTAACCCATAACTGTGGATTTGTGGATGACCCATAATTGGGTTGGAAATGTCAAACTTGTTAATTCCAAATACAATTTATGCGATATTTTACATAGGTAAAAAAATACAATAGGATTAAATAATAAATCCAAAAATAAAAATCGAAATGAGGAAAACCCTATTTTTCTCATGGTGGACTTGTACCTGTAATTTTGTTCATATATTTTTTTATACAGATGATGAAATCAAATGTTTTTGAATACCCATTTGAGGTATCGAAGAGAAATTTTCATTTATATATGATACTTGCTCCGTTATAGCATGTGGAGTGAGAAAACGCTTCTTGAAACTCAAGGGACGCAAAATTGCATTGTCTTACAGACCTTTGGTACTTCAATCAATCATATCTCACAAACTAATGGTTATGGTTTAACCACACAAAACCGTTCTCTTCATTGGCGCTTGGCACATTGTAATCATGATGTTATGATGAACATAATGGGGTATCTTTTTTTCAGCATGGGAGAAATGATGGGGACCAATATTTTCTAAGGGGGGAGGATTGATCCAAATCTTAGGGGGGGTATATATCCTAAGTTTGGATGTATAAGTCATAAATTCATATTTTTATGTAAAATAGAAATTGATAGATATGTAATTGACAAATTCAAAGCTAATCAAAATTGACTTCGTCAAAAAGACAACTTACAAAAAGACATTAGGAAGAGAGTGAAGGTCAGGAAGGCGAGGTCCCAAAATTGGCCTCATTTCATGTAAAGGTTCTCCTTAATGGAATCCTTCTTCTACAATTCTCTCTCTTTCACATTTTTTGTGGTATATTTAGTTCATGGATTTTCATCAATGTTCTTGTGATTAAATTCATGGAATATTTTCATGTTTTCTGTCCTCCTCTCTCGGCCCAGATCTTATCCATGAGATTCACTGGAAGGTAGAAAAGCACTTTCTAAGGTGCATCTAGGGTACTACCAATTTTGTCATTCAGTACATCTATGATGTTTATCATCTTGTGGGTTTCACTGACTTTGATTGGACTAGTAGTTGATGATCGAAAGTCCACATATGGCTTTCTCTATCATGTTGTATGGATGCTTATTGCTTGTTCTTGCAAGAAACAAAATTATTATCATCTTTAGAATCTGAGTATCCTACTGTAGTTTTTGTTAATGAGGAGGTTATTTGGCTTCGAGAGCTAATGACAAAGTTTGGCATTCAACACGATCATCCTACTATTATTTGGTGTGATAATCAAAGTTCCATACACATTTATTGCAACGCATTGGAGCATAAAAGGAAAAAACACATTGAGATTCACATGCACTTCATTCCACAACTCATCCAAGATGGTGTTATCAGCTTGGAGAATTTGCCTACTGAAGACCAAGTTGCAGACATCTTCACTAAACCTTTGGAAACATCTCATTTTCTTCAGTTATGATCGATGCTTGAGGTGAAGAAAGTTGTCTTTGGGAAATCAACTTGAGTATCGTTCTTCCCCCTGAGCTTGGTGTGAACTATGGAGTTTTGTTATCTGACATGTGTACAAAACACACCCAACAACCTCCCCTTGTGCATTGCAGACCTTGTACACTAAGACCGACACATTCTCATACACACTTGTAGGGGAGGCTTTATGAAGGGAAGGATGGTCAAGAAGAATAAGAGTGTTGAAAAGGTTATGGTACCCATGTAGAATGTACTTGCAATCGTAACCTAAATCTCTGTGCATATAGATCCCTGATTTCCTATTATAGTGGCAGACGGTGCCTACACAAGGCTAATAAGATCCTCAATCACTGAAACATCTATTACATTTCCATGGAGTGGAACGTGCCCACGCAATAAAAGTCGAGAAGCCATATCGCATTGTACGTCAAATAGATGAGCTAGGTGTCAGCAACAGAGCTCTTCAATCTTTGGAGACTTGCAGCGCACTGGCAATTATTCCCAGTCACAAGGCCAAGGAAGCAACTATATCTCGATACTGTAGGATGCAACCTCAAGCACCTAGGGAGCTCCTAAATATCAAAGGATTTTGTTGCAAATGTATATTTATTTTACTTAACACAATACCCATCAATAATTTTATTAACAAAGAATCATGTACATTTCACATTCTTATGTTCTGGCTTTGATCAAAATAATGAAGCATTTACTCAATTGAATCTAAATGCATTGAAGATTGTCAGTCTTTTTTATAATTACTCTACCAGAATTAATCCATTAAAATAATTCCATGCAGAACCTTAATTCTTACATTGTATTCTTTGTCTAATTGTATAACAATTGATATGGAGATGGGAAACAACTCTGCCTTCGATGCAGCTGATTTTCTAGCACCGATGTAGGCACACACATGATATATTATTGAGCTAATGAAATGTTTATGTATAATGAGATGTTTATGTATAAGTTGTAGGCAGGGAAAATTTCTATTGATTTTATGAAATCTTGTGATACGCCTTATGGCCAATGGTGATGTTGAATATTGAACCTTACGAAACAGTAGATTGTGTATAATCAAGAGCATATGCTTTACCTGTTAATAGTGAATATTAGCAAGTATCCATTGAAAATACAAAGACTATCTAGAACTTTCTTTGTTTTCGTTCAAGTTATGGACTAATGCCTCTTCTTTGATGTCTGGAAGGATCCATTTCAGGGTTCTCCATCAAGCCTCTAAGCCCCTCTTTCTCTATATATTTCTGTAACATAAACCTTTATTATTTTTTTGTTTCTTATAAAAAGAAACATACTTAGAAGAAGGAAAGCCATTAGAAATGATACTAACCTTTCCATCAGAATATTTGACATTGTTAATGTTTTAAAGTTGCTCAAGTTTTGCATGACATATTTATCTTCCACATCATTTGATTCAATCTGCAATTAGTTAAAAACTTTTAACTACTCTTCACATAAAAGAATCAAATGATCAATCATCTTTGAAACCTATTGTTGTATGGAAAATTGTATGTCTAAGCCAACTTTTTTAGAATGGAGTCTTTTTCCAAAGCTTCAGATTCTCATAAACCTATTCTCATAAACCTATTGTTGTATGGAAAATTGTATGTCTAAGCCAACTTTTTTAGAATGGAGTCATTTTCCAAAGCTTCAAATTCTCATAGGGATCAGTTATAAGACCTTGAAATACATGGTACATGGTATCTTGATGAAAAATATTAAACCCAGTTATATGTTCTTCCATTCTTTCTTTTTATTTCTGGATATGTCATTCAAAATAGAAAGGAGAATGACAAGAAATTTCCAGAACTGAAGGTCATTTGATGAGAAATAGTGGGGTAAGAATTGAAACTCGTTTTTTCAAACAGTCTGTTCAGAACATCATGAAGATGCATCTCCTTTCTTAATACCAAATTGTGCATGCATCAAAAGGAAACTCAGGCGAATTATTTTTATTTGATTTGTCTTTATGATGTTGCCCCTTCATTCGGGGAAATTCGTGCTGAAAGGGGGACCAGGGAAACATATCATAAAAATTATAAGTATTATCTTTGAGACCAACACGTCAAGACCCTTCATAATTTAAGCAATCTGAGAATAAGTTTGTAGCTTATGTAATCAACATCATATGGAACAAATGAGATATTTTATAGAGATCAATCATCTGTATAAAATCAACATCAATCACTGACACATCCAATACACTTCCATGGGTGGAATGTGTCCAAAGAATATAAGTCCAAAAACTATATTTCACTGTAAGTCAAACAGATGAACTAGGTATCAACAATGGAGCTCTTTAGTCTTTCGAGATTTCCAACATTGGGAAATCTCCAATAGGCCTTGTAAGCATCAGTTTTTATTATTATAACATCTTTATAAGTGAGATAAGTGAACTATAAATTGATTCACTGTTATACATATATTAACCTATTATCTCTGTGGAGGGGAAGACCGTGTGGAGGACTAGCTAGAGGATTATATTGACGATACGCCAGGAGGTATACAACCCTGTGAGGAGGTATATTGATCTATATATATTTATTATGCTTAGAAGGATGCAGGTTTGAGAAAACAGGTCATATAAATAGCGTGCTCATAAGAACTACTCTGTAATGTACAACTATGTAAAATTTGCACATACAATCTTCAAATTCCTCTATCTATCCAATGCATTTTGATTTAGTTACTTTGTAGAACAAGATAATCACTTATTTTATCATTTTCATCACCCTAATACCATTATTTTTCTTACATCGGTTAGTTTTTGACGTAATTGAAATTGTACATTGGTTAGTTTTTGAAGTTTGGGGGTCATTGCCATCGAATTTATGAACTTCTATCCATGGTCTAATTCGGCGAGGCAAACGATAATTTATAGTAATATTTTATCTTATTAGAGTTTCTATGGAGGAGGAAGAAGGCATCTTCCCTTGCTGTAATTCAAACTCTTCCCTGACGTTCCTCATTTCAGCGTAAGTGTCCTTTTCAAGTTGTCTCATCTTTTTTTTTTTAATCCACTTTGAATATTGGAGTTGTGTCATTAATTGATTAAACTCTATGGAAAGGGAGTCAACTCTTTGTTCCTAAGATTCGACAGTGCTCATGTTGATAAGTGTATTCATTACTAATGATAAGTGCGAAAAAACTATAAAAATGACCTATATGAAAATATCCCTCTAACACTTTGTTAACTCCTTTACCTTAATTTTTTTACATAAGCACCTTTAAGTGCTTTCGTAAAACCTATGCGCTCAAAATCGTCAAATTATTCATCGTTTGAAATTTATAGGCCTCGAAAGTTTTGGGCTTATACACTGTATAACCAACACTCATTGAACTACTTCTATTCACTTGATTTGTTCTACTATTGTCTTGATCTGAAGCTGCTCCACTGAAACAACTCAAATCTAGTATAATATTATGTTATTTGCTTCTGCTCACTCTGCTTCCTATAGCCAAAGAGATATAAGGCTTTGGCTTATTTTGGAATGACTAGGCTTGGATGTGTCGTGAGTATAGTCTCTCTGAAATACTAATCCCCAGACATAAATAGTCCACACTATACTTATGAGGACAAGTCAACTCACCACTACATGACCCCGTACTCGCGAGGGTACTAGAGAGTCACTTCCTAGTGTATTGTTTTCTAGTGTACTACAAGTTTTAAATAGTCATTGGCTTCCTACTGATTCAATTTTGACCTAACCCAAGGGGTCTTCTAATATACATAGTCATTGGCTTCCTTCTAATATACATAGTCATTGGCTTCCTACTAGTTCAATTTTGACCTAACCCAAGGGGTCTTCTAATATGCATGATGGTAGGTGGAAGTTTGATTCTATGCCAAATGTTGTCGAGTACCATTGTCCAGTCTAATATCTTTGGTTTTACCTCTCATTATACCTTCCTTTTCATATACTCATAAATACATGGAATAGTTAGTCATAAATACATGGAAGTAAGTGCCAAACCTTACACTCTATAGGGTCTTATTTCAGGTAAACATGAAGGAGAATGAAGAAAATCCACCATAGACTTGGAAGCATTAAGTGGGCATGGATACTATAGTGGACTTCAGTTTTGAACTTTCCTCCTCGAAGTGAAAAGGAACCTGTAGAACAAGATTAGCCTTGGTCTAGAGGAAAGCCAAAAGGTGATAATGAAAATAATCATGAAGAAGAATCCTATGAAGAACGGGAACAAACTCCTATGAAGATCTTGTTGTTGTTGAGGGTGCAACATTGGTAGGTTTCATCTTTGTAAGAGTTTAATATAATTGTTGATTTAGTGCTACAAATTCTTTGAGTGGTTTCTATGCTTAGGTCTCATGGGCAAATATCTTGTCTATAAATTAAAGACATGAAAATTTAAATTTTATTTACATACAAAATGGCATATTGACTGAACAAAATGGCATTGATTGAAGTTCCATTAGCATATCAACATGAATGAAAATCAATGTGCAGGCATACATAACGTCTACATGCTTCTATCACAGCTCTAGTCTCAGGGTCAACTCCAAACTTCCATCACAACTCCAATCACACAACTCCAGCAAGGAGTAGGAGAGGCATAGTTGCTTGGGGATTCAAGTCCCAACATAGTTGAAAGAAGATGTATGAGAATGAGTAGGTAAAGAAGAATCAACACATTTGTAGGCTCGTGTAGGTTTGCATGGTAGGGTAGGTGGAAGCAACAGATCAAATCACTATGGACTATGAATTGCAACAAACATTTATAAATTGCAACAAACATTTAATGCTAGAGTCATTGCTAGCATTACTTCCTGGGAAAAAATCACTTTGCAAATGCATTTTTTAAAACAAGATAAAACAAAGATATCTTCTACATGTTCCTGGGGAAGGGGCCAAATAAGAGGTCCAATTCAAAATATTAAGTTAAATTATATGAATTTCAACTTAAATTGTACGAATTTTAAGAGACTTTGGTTAAAACATTGAAAATCCATTGCTTTTTGTGCCAATTTAATAGTAAAACCAAAAATTGATTACTAATAGCCCACAGCGAAAAGGGGACCAATAAGAGTTTCTATGTAGTTTCTATGTTGATGAAATTGTAATTTTCTTTTACCATCTTTAAGATTTTTTGTCTTATAATTTTATTTTACCACCTTTAAGAGTTTTGTCTTGCACAAAGGATTAATTAGGTTAAATGATGGTGACTTCCCCTTACATTTTGGTTAGGTTAAATGATGGTGACTTCCCCTTACATTTGGTTTCATAAATAGCTTCCCTGCATGTTTCTTGAACATTTAAGAATATCATGTTAGGGATGCTCATTATCTCAAAATCCCTATAAAGGATGAGTCCTTGGTCATCACACTAAGGAACTTGGAGGGGTTGAATAATCTCATTCGGACAAAGTGATTCTTGATGAAGAGATTTGGCCTTCTTTTTCCACGAGTTTGCCTCTCCGTTAAGCCCTCTTTTTATGTGAAACAAATGTCAAACAAATGCAACTAAAAGGGGTTGAGGCGAAGCTTGAAAATGTTTTCCACTCCCAACCTAGTAGATGGTATAACTATATATAAAGAATTGATTACAAATGAAGTTAATTTTGATATGTTTGTGGAAAGTGCTCTTGTAGACATGTTGAAATAGGGTTTCCTTGACTGTTTAATCACAAGAGAGTGCAAGACTTCATCATTAAACCATATCAAACAAGATTATTTTTTTGAAAAACTCTTTCACCTCCTTTCATCATCAAAATGGTTTAAAAACTCATCTTCAAACTTTAAAAAAGGAAAGTAATAATAGTATATATAATGTAGTATCATGGTCCTTTTATGATTAAAATATAATCTTTGTAAGTATATATGGGATCTGTTTTCTTTTCAATAATTACAGTCGCACATGATTGCCTAAAACTATCATAGCATGATTGCCTAAAACTATCATAGGTATAAACGCAAAAAAAATGTAGGGTTCAAAATATTTTCGATGAATATATATTTATACTAATTATTTTACTTTTTTCAATATAATAACGTATAAGATCTTTTAGAAATATTTTTAAGGAACTATATAATTTAATAAATTTTGGTTTTTTTCATATATTTTATTTGAACATTTATAAATAACATAATTTTTTTAGTTTTTTTTTGTTAAATAAGGAAATATAAATTTGTAAGATATTATAATTTTTTGTTTTTTAAATTGTATTTTTAAATGTAATTTGTTGAAAAATTTTGACCTATAGAATTAGAACAGTAAGATTATATAAAACTAGCACAACCACATAATTGTGGCTGGTAAATGTAGAAAGACTTATTTCATTTACAAACAAACCCTAATTCTCTTTAGGTCTATTACATTTACAAACAAACCCTAATTGACATATTTCATTTACAAACAAACTCTAATTAACATATTTCATTTACAAACAAACCCTAATTTTAACATAAACCCTAATTAGAATTTTAAAGTGAAATAGTATGCTGGTATAGTTTCGCCTTCGAGTGACTGGATCCCAGAACCTATAGCAGTCGACAAGCAGGAAAGACATATAATATAGAGGTCTTGTATGTGACAAACGAGAAAGCAAGGCTCCAGGTCGGTATAGTATGTGACAAACTAGAATGCAAGAATGGCTCTCTGTCCGACAGTCCATCCTAATTGAGTTCTTGTCCATGGAAATGACACAACTTCGCAACCTCAGATAATATGCGCACTTGTTGTCCATAATATACCTGAAATGTAACACATCAGTATCACACTTGTTGTCCACAATGTACTTGCAATGTAACACATCAACTTAACTTTCAACCACATCATAAATATATATAATTATCAGACATCCCATGTACTGTTAACTCAGCAAAACGAGATATTAGCTATTCTAATTGAGGCTTATGGCAAAGGACTATGCGAGCAATTATAGTTCTAAAACAAACTGTATCTGAAACCACTCCATTCTCTAGGGGATCGTCTTCTATAGAAATCTCCGCTATGGTGCCTTCCATTTCTGCTTGCAAGTATTGGAAATTCCAATGAAAAGTCGAACCACGAAAGCCGCAATTTTCTTTAATAAGAATGGTATTAAAATGGAGAATATGAAAGGGCTTGCCGCCAATGAAAAGCCGAACTACTGAAGCCACAAAATTATTTAATAAGAATGGTATTAAAATGGAGAATATGAAAGGGCTCGGGGCTTGTCAATATGGCAGCTGATTTGTAGGTGTGATTTGTAGGTGTATGGGAGATATAGAAAACTTATGGGAGATATAAAAAATTTGGTAAAAATGTAAATCTAATATTGTAAAAGATAAATAGTTTAAACATATGAAGTAAATGTGAAAAAGTAAACAAGTTAAGGAATTAATTAAAAAATGTTAGAAAGTTATAAACATAAAATCTCATTTATTGATTTGGAGGGATTACTAAGAATATGTAAAAGCCTTAAATGTGTCTATTTCCAATAAATATACGGATAATTAGATCCAACAAAAAAATTTCACTAAATTTAAAATTTTGAACAAAATTAAACAAAAAAATATCCCAAGAAAACCAAAACCTAAAACAGTTAAACTAAAACAATAGATCTGGAACATGCATGTTGATTATTATTAGATGGAGCATGTTGATCATTCATCCGAAAGAGAATGGTCTGTGTGGAGATATAAGTAGATGAGCTCCTCCTGGACAGAAGGTTTCCTTGCAAAGCTGGTAAACCATCTGCACTACATTGATACTGCTCAGGTGCACTACTGATTTTTCAATGTTTCTGCCCCATGTGCAGGTATAGATCACTCTCTCCTGGATTTGATTGGGGGCATATCCTGTGTCGGCATACAAAACACTATGTAAATAGACAATAACATTGTGCCATCATTTGTCTCCTCCTGTGTACAGGAAACGCCACTTCAGGTATCGTACCAGGCGCGTTCCAGTACGAAAAGATGAAAACCCGTGTCGTACGGTCTTCAAACGCGTTTTTGGCCGTACGACACGCGTTTCCTCCAATTCTTTTTGAAATCCTCATGACTGTAAGTGACAAGACAGGCGGCCAGGGCTGCAACTTTCCTTACCATGTCTGGTTGATTATTTATTTTAACAGTCATCCGAGCAGCCGCAGACAAACAAAAGCTAATTTTATAAGAGGTTGTCTAGTTTTAGGTTGTGTAGTTTTCTTTAGAATTAGGTGAAATAAATTTGGTTTTAGGTTAGGGTATTTTTATTATTTTAGATAATATTATAATTTTATGTTATTTAAATTGTAGATTTGAATGAATAAATAAATTTAGTGTGTTGAAATTTTTTAAAATAAATTTATTATATAAATTTGAATACTCAAAATTTGCAGATTCAACAATTTTTTATAAGATTTCAAATAAAATTAAACAGATAATACAACTAAAAAACCAAAAACGTACATTGTTCAGACTTATACATTATACATACATTGTCGAGACAAGTAGAAACAACCGACAAAGATTGAACAAAAAATCACAGTGATGGCCACCACAGAATGCTTGAGATTCAAAGTAGATCGGTGGTTTTGGGGATCAAATGAAAAGAAAGCCAGTGGCTGTGTAAATGTATTCAAATTTACTATGGCTTTATTGACATTAATCTGTTTTAATATTATAATTATTTAATTTTTATTAATTTATTTCATTATTATATTTAGATATTTAGATATTGTTAAATAACTAGATTTACATTTATTTGAATGCATAAGATTCAAATTATACGTTCCGTGGTTTTGGGGATCAACTGAAAAGAAAGCTAGTGGCTGTGTCAATGTATTCAAATTTACTATGGCTTCATTAACAATAATCTATTTTAATATTATAATTAATTTATTATATTATTATATTTATATATTGTTTTGGAAGGATTCGTAATTACAGTTTGACTGGGTTTAATGGTTAAAAACACGTGTTTCCTCCTAAGAGGTCATAGGTTCAAATCCAGAAGGGGTAGTACCAGTCAAGTCAAAGAGGTGGTATTGGTCCCTGTTTATTCTAAACCCTGTTTATTTCGAGGAGAAACCAATAGGTTTTTTTGATGGAACAGCTGTCAACGACAAATGTGGTGCTAGAATCTACATCAAATTAAGCGCATGACATGTATATAAAGCTTATTTTGCAGGAGGGCAGGGTAATAACATGAACGCTGAAATCAATTCTCGTGACAGCTTTACCTGGAGCCATGGGATCACCTTGAGGTAGTGATCGAACATGTGATTGCACCAAGAGATACTATATTAAATGGTATCGTGACCTGTGCACACATAAGTGGATCAAAGCCCACCCCCATGTCCTTCAATTTTTAAGATTATTACATGAAGGAGGAAAAATGCTCTGCTAGGGTTTAGGGTTTAGGGTTTCTGTTGCTCTGCTACAACTGTTTGGCCCACCGGGGTGCATGCCTCTAAAGGAAGGAGGGCGGAGAGGCCCCTCCTACAAAAAGGCAATGCTGAATGGAAGCAATGGAGAGGGCTCCAAGCGGCCCACTGACGGCAATGCGGCCCCTTCAACACCCGCAGGTCGGAAGGTCCACGTGCACTCACAGGATCTTCTTCTTCTCGGCTTGAAAAACTCCAAGGTTCTTCTATTTCCCTATCAGGAAATCTGCACCCCACAAATTCTCTCCAGCGCGACTCCCCTTTGTTCACTTGTCGGGAAATCGGAACTCACAACTTCGCGAGTCTTCGGATGATCACTGGGCTCTCAAATCCCTGAGACCCAATGGCCAGTCAACGCTGACTTCCTCCCGTGCCTATCGAGACTTCTGCTCTATCGCGATTTCGCAACTTGCGATGTCATGCACTTTGAATCGCCGACTCCCGATACCCGATGCGTCGAATCTCCGATGCACACGTGTGAATTGACCTTTCCACACCCTGTCGCTTCGATCGGGATTTCAGAATACGCGGGATCGCGAATCCTGATGTCAAAGGATTCATGACTTACCTTTTCCCGATCCTCGATATGATATGCCACCTGTCCTCCACTAACCCTGACTATGGCCAACACGACTCTTCCGTCGGGGTATCCCGTTTTGCGACTCAAATGTGCAAGAGTTTCTTACCTCTGAAAACCCCGATTCTCCGAACCCCGACTGACGGGGATCTCCTGATACGCGTCCTCACTGATGGACGGTTTT
>JASDQU010013650.1:236552-248857 GCA_032191745.1 Picea mariana
GGAAACATATCATAAAAATTATAAGTATTATCTTTGAGACCAACACGTCAAGACCCTTCATAATTTAAGCAATCTGAGAATAAGTTTGTAGCTTATGTAATCAACATCATATGGAACAAATGAGATATTTTATAGAGATCAATCATCTGTATAAAATCAACATCAATCACTGACACATCCAATACACTTCCATGGGTGGAATGTGTCCAAAGAATATAAGTCCAAAAACTATATTTCACTGTAAGTCAAACAGATGAACTAGGTATCAACAATGGAGCTCTTTAGTCTTTCGAGATTTCCAACATTGGGAAATCTCCAATAGGCCTTGTAAGCATCAGTTTTTATTATTATAACATCTTTATAAGTGAGATAAGTGAACTATAAATTGATTCACTGTTATACATATATTAACCTATTATCTCTGTGGAGGGGAAGACCGTGTGGAGGACTAGCTAGAGGATTATATTGACGATACGCCAGGAGGTATACAACCCTGTGAGGAGGTATATTGATCTATATATATTTATTATGCTTAGAAGGATGCAGGTTTGAGAAAACAGGTCATATAAATAGCGTGCTCATAAGAACTACTCTGTAATGTACAACTATGTAAAATTTGCACATACAATCTTCAAATTCCTCTATCTATCCAATGCATTTTGATTTAGTTACTTTGTAGAACAAGATAATCACTTATTTTATCATTTTCATCACCCTAATACCATTATTTTTCTTACATCGGTTAGTTTTTGACGTAATTGAAATTGTACATTGGTTAGTTTTTGAAGTTTGGGGGTCATTGCCATCGAATTTATGAACTTCTATCCATGGTCTAATTCGGCGAGGCAAACGATAATTTATAGTAATATTTTATCTTATTAGAGTTTCTATGGAGGAGGAAGAAGGCATCTTCCCTTGCTGTAATTCAAACTCTTCCCTGACGTTCCTCATTTCAGCGTAAGTGTCCTTTTCAAGTTGTCTCATCTTTTTTTTTTTAATCCACTTTGAATATTGGAGTTGTGTCATTAATTGATTAAACTCTATGGAAAGGGAGTCAACTCTTTGTTCCTAAGATTCGACAGTGCTCATGTTGATAAGTGTATTCATTACTAATGATAAGTGCGAAAAAACTATAAAAATGACCTATATGAAAATATCCCTCTAACACTTTGTTAACTCCTTTACCTTAATTTTTTTACATAAGCACCTTTAAGTGCTTTCGTAAAACCTATGCGCTCAAAATCGTCAAATTATTCATCGTTTGAAATTTATAGGCCTCGAAAGTTTTGGGCTTATACACTGTATAACCAACACTCATTGAACTACTTCTATTCACTTGATTTGTTCTACTATTGTCTTGATCTGAAGCTGCTCCACTGAAACAACTCAAATCTAGTATAATATTATGTTATTTGCTTCTGCTCACTCTGCTTCCTATAGCCAAAGAGATATAAGGCTTTGGCTTATTTTGGAATGACTAGGCTTGGATGTGTCGTGAGTATAGTCTCTCTGAAATACTAATCCCCAGACATAAATAGTCCACACTATACTTATGAGGACAAGTCAACTCACCACTACATGACCCCGTACTCGCGAGGGTACTAGAGAGTCACTTCCTAGTGTATTGTTTTCTAGTGTACTACAAGTTTTAAATAGTCATTGGCTTCCTACTGATTCAATTTTGACCTAACCCAAGGGGTCTTCTAATATACATAGTCATTGGCTTCCTTCTAATATACATAGTCATTGGCTTCCTACTAGTTCAATTTTGACCTAACCCAAGGGGTCTTCTAATATGCATGATGGTAGGTGGAAGTTTGATTCTATGCCAAATGTTGTCGAGTACCATTGTCCAGTCTAATATCTTTGGTTTTACCTCTCATTATACCTTCCTTTTCATATACTCATAAATACATGGAATAGTTAGTCATAAATACATGGAAGTAAGTGCCAAACCTTACACTCTATAGGGTCTTATTTCAGGTAAACATGAAGGAGAATGAAGAAAATCCACCATAGACTTGGAAGCATTAAGTGGGCATGGATACTATAGTGGACTTCAGTTTTGAACTTTCCTCCTCGAAGTGAAAAGGAACCTGTAGAACAAGATTAGCCTTGGTCTAGAGGAAAGCCAAAAGGTGATAATGAAAATAATCATGAAGAAGAATCCTATGAAGAACGGGAACAAACTCCTATGAAGATCTTGTTGTTGTTGAGGGTGCAACATTGGTAGGTTTCATCTTTGTAAGAGTTTAATATAATTGTTGATTTAGTGCTACAAATTCTTTGAGTGGTTTCTATGCTTAGGTCTCATGGGCAAATATCTTGTCTATAAATTAAAGACATGAAAATTTAAATTTTATTTACATACAAAATGGCATATTGACTGAACAAAATGGCATTGATTGAAGTTCCATTAGCATATCAACATGAATGAAAATCAATGTGCAGGCATACATAACGTCTACATGCTTCTATCACAGCTCTAGTCTCAGGGTCAACTCCAAACTTCCATCACAACTCCAATCACACAACTCCAGCAAGGAGTAGGAGAGGCATAGTTGCTTGGGGATTCAAGTCCCAACATAGTTGAAAGAAGATGTATGAGAATGAGTAGGTAAAGAAGAATCAACACATTTGTAGGCTCGTGTAGGTTTGCATGGTAGGGTAGGTGGAAGCAACAGATCAAATCACTATGGACTATGAATTGCAACAAACATTTATAAATTGCAACAAACATTTAATGCTAGAGTCATTGCTAGCATTACTTCCTGGGAAAAAATCACTTTGCAAATGCATTTTTTAAAACAAGATAAAACAAAGATATCTTCTACATGTTCCTGGGGAAGGGGCCAAATAAGAGGTCCAATTCAAAATATTAAGTTAAATTATATGAATTTCAACTTAAATTGTACGAATTTTAAGAGACTTTGGTTAAAACATTGAAAATCCATTGCTTTTTGTGCCAATTTAATAGTAAAACCAAAAATTGATTACTAATAGCCCACAGCGAAAAGGGGACCAATAAGAGTTTCTATGTAGTTTCTATGTTGATGAAATTGTAATTTTCTTTTACCATCTTTAAGATTTTTTGTCTTATAATTTTATTTTACCACCTTTAAGAGTTTTGTCTTGCACAAAGGATTAATTAGGTTAAATGATGGTGACTTCCCCTTACATTTTGGTTAGGTTAAATGATGGTGACTTCCCCTTACATTTGGTTTCATAAATAGCTTCCCTGCATGTTTCTTGAACATTTAAGAATATCATGTTAGGGATGCTCATTATCTCAAAATCCCTATAAAGGATGAGTCCTTGGTCATCACACTAAGGAACTTGGAGGGGTTGAATAATCTCATTCGGACAAAGTGATTCTTGATGAAGAGATTTGGCCTTCTTTTTCCACGAGTTTGCCTCTCCGTTAAGCCCTCTTTTTATGTGAAACAAATGTCAAACAAATGCAACTAAAAGGGGTTGAGGCGAAGCTTGAAAATGTTTTCCACTCCCAACCTAGTAGATGGTATAACTATATATAAAGAATTGATTACAAATGAAGTTAATTTTGATATGTTTGTGGAAAGTGCTCTTGTAGACATGTTGAAATAGGGTTTCCTTGACTGTTTAATCACAAGAGAGTGCAAGACTTCATCATTAAACCATATCAAACAAGATTATTTTTTTGAAAAACTCTTTCACCTCCTTTCATCATCAAAATGGTTTAAAAACTCATCTTCAAACTTTAAAAAAGGAAAGTAATAATAGTATATATAATGTAGTATCATGGTCCTTTTATGATTAAAATATAATCTTTGTAAGTATATATGGGATCTGTTTTCTTTTCAATAATTACAGTCGCACATGATTGCCTAAAACTATCATAGCATGATTGCCTAAAACTATCATAGGTATAAACGCAAAAAAAATGTAGGGTTCAAAATATTTTCGATGAATATATATTTATACTAATTATTTTACTTTTTTCAATATAATAACGTATAAGATCTTTTAGAAATATTTTTAAGGAACTATATAATTTAATAAATTTTGGTTTTTTTCATATATTTTATTTGAACATTTATAAATAACATAATTTTTTTAGTTTTTTTTTGTTAAATAAGGAAATATAAATTTGTAAGATATTATAATTTTTTGTTTTTTAAATTGTATTTTTAAATGTAATTTGTTGAAAAATTTTGACCTATAGAATTAGAACAGTAAGATTATATAAAACTAGCACAACCACATAATTGTGGCTGGTAAATGTAGAAAGACTTATTTCATTTACAAACAAACCCTAATTCTCTTTAGGTCTATTACATTTACAAACAAACCCTAATTGACATATTTCATTTACAAACAAACTCTAATTAACATATTTCATTTACAAACAAACCCTAATTTTAACATAAACCCTAATTAGAATTTTAAAGTGAAATAGTATGCTGGTATAGTTTCGCCTTCGAGTGACTGGATCCCAGAACCTATAGCAGTCGACAAGCAGGAAAGACATATAATATAGAGGTCTTGTATGTGACAAACGAGAAAGCAAGGCTCCAGGTCGGTATAGTATGTGACAAACTAGAATGCAAGAATGGCTCTCTGTCCGACAGTCCATCCTAATTGAGTTCTTGTCCATGGAAATGACACAACTTCGCAACCTCAGATAATATGCGCACTTGTTGTCCATAATATACCTGAAATGTAACACATCAGTATCACACTTGTTGTCCACAATGTACTTGCAATGTAACACATCAACTTAACTTTCAACCACATCATAAATATATATAATTATCAGACATCCCATGTACTGTTAACTCAGCAAAACGAGATATTAGCTATTCTAATTGAGGCTTATGGCAAAGGACTATGCGAGCAATTATAGTTCTAAAACAAACTGTATCTGAAACCACTCCATTCTCTAGGGGATCGTCTTCTATAGAAATCTCCGCTATGGTGCCTTCCATTTCTGCTTGCAAGTATTGGAAATTCCAATGAAAAGTCGAACCACGAAAGCCGCAATTTTCTTTAATAAGAATGGTATTAAAATGGAGAATATGAAAGGGCTTGCCGCCAATGAAAAGCCGAACTACTGAAGCCACAAAATTATTTAATAAGAATGGTATTAAAATGGAGAATATGAAAGGGCTCGGGGCTTGTCAATATGGCAGCTGATTTGTAGGTGTGATTTGTAGGTGTATGGGAGATATAGAAAACTTATGGGAGATATAAAAAATTTGGTAAAAATGTAAATCTAATATTGTAAAAGATAAATAGTTTAAACATATGAAGTAAATGTGAAAAAGTAAACAAGTTAAGGAATTAATTAAAAAATGTTAGAAAGTTATAAACATAAAATCTCATTTATTGATTTGGAGGGATTACTAAGAATATGTAAAAGCCTTAAATGTGTCTATTTCCAATAAATATACGGATAATTAGATCCAACAAAAAAATTTCACTAAATTTAAAATTTTGAACAAAATTAAACAAAAAAATATCCCAAGAAAACCAAAACCTAAAACAGTTAAACTAAAACAATAGATCTGGAACATGCATGTTGATTATTATTAGATGGAGCATGTTGATCATTCATCCGAAAGAGAATGGTCTGTGTGGAGATATAAGTAGATGAGCTCCTCCTGGACAGAAGGTTTCCTTGCAAAGCTGGTAAACCATCTGCACTACATTGATACTGCTCAGGTGCACTACTGATTTTTCAATGTTTCTGCCCCATGTGCAGGTATAGATCACTCTCTCCTGGATTTGATTGGGGGCATATCCTGTGTCGGCATACAAAACACTATGTAAATAGACAATAACATTGTGCCATCATTTGTCTCCTCCTGTGTACAGGAAACGCCACTTCAGGTATCGTACCAGGCGCGTTCCAGTACGAAAAGATGAAAACCCGTGTCGTACGGTCTTCAAACGCGTTTTTGGCCGTACGACACGCGTTTCCTCCAATTCTTTTTGAAATCCTCATGACTGTAAGTGACAAGACAGGCGGCCAGGGCTGCAACTTTCCTTACCATGTCTGGTTGATTATTTATTTTAACAGTCATCCGAGCAGCCGCAGACAAACAAAAGCTAATTTTATAAGAGGTTGTCTAGTTTTAGGTTGTGTAGTTTTCTTTAGAATTAGGTGAAATAAATTTGGTTTTAGGTTAGGGTATTTTTATTATTTTAGATAATATTATAATTTTATGTTATTTAAATTGTAGATTTGAATGAATAAATAAATTTAGTGTGTTGAAATTTTTTAAAATAAATTTATTATATAAATTTGAATACTCAAAATTTGCAGATTCAACAATTTTTTATAAGATTTCAAATAAAATTAAACAGATAATACAACTAAAAAACCAAAAACGTACATTGTTCAGACTTATACATTATACATACATTGTCGAGACAAGTAGAAACAACCGACAAAGATTGAACAAAAAATCACAGTGATGGCCACCACAGAATGCTTGAGATTCAAAGTAGATCGGTGGTTTTGGGGATCAAATGAAAAGAAAGCCAGTGGCTGTGTAAATGTATTCAAATTTACTATGGCTTTATTGACATTAATCTGTTTTAATATTATAATTATTTAATTTTTATTAATTTATTTCATTATTATATTTAGATATTTAGATATTGTTAAATAACTAGATTTACATTTATTTGAATGCATAAGATTCAAATTATACGTTCCGTGGTTTTGGGGATCAACTGAAAAGAAAGCTAGTGGCTGTGTCAATGTATTCAAATTTACTATGGCTTCATTAACAATAATCTATTTTAATATTATAATTAATTTATTATATTATTATATTTATATATTGTTTTGGAAGGATTCGTAATTACAGTTTGACTGGGTTTAATGGTTAAAAACACGTGTTTCCTCCTAAGAGGTCATAGGTTCAAATCCAGAAGGGGTAGTACCAGTCAAGTCAAAGAGGTGGTATTGGTCCCTGTTTATTCTAAACCCTGTTTATTTCGAGGAGAAACCAATAGGTTTTTTTGATGGAACAGCTGTCAACGACAAATGTGGTGCTAGAATCTACATCAAATTAAGCGCATGACATGTATATAAAGCTTATTTTGCAGGAGGGCAGGGTAATAACATGAACGCTGAAATCAATTCTCGTGACAGCTTTACCTGGAGCCATGGGATCACCTTGAGGTAGTGATCGAACATGTGATTGCACCAAGAGATACTATATTAAATGGTATCGTGACCTGTGCACACATAAGTGGATCAAAGCCCACCCCCATGTCCTTCAATTTTTAAGATTATTACATGAAGGAGGAAAAATGCTCTGCTAGGGTTTAGGGTTTAGGGTTTCTGTTGCTCTGCTACAACTGTTTGGCCCACCGGGGTGCATGCCTCTAAAGGAAGGAGGGCGGAGAGGCCCCTCCTACAAAAAGGCAATGCTGAATGGAAGCAATGGAGAGGGCTCCAAGCGGCCCACTGACGGCAATGCGGCCCCTTCAACACCCGCAGGTCGGAAGGTCCACGTGCACTCACAGGATCTTCTTCTTCTCGGCTTGAAAAACTCCAAGGTTCTTCTATTTCCCTATCAGGAAATCTGCACCCCACAAATTCTCTCCAGCGCGACTCCCCTTTGTTCACTTGTCGGGAAATCGGAACTCACAACTTCGCGAGTCTTCGGATGATCACTGGGCTCTCAAATCCCTGAGACCCAATGGCCAGTCAACGCTGACTTCCTCCCGTGCCTATCGAGACTTCTGCTCTATCGCGATTTCGCAACTTGCGATGTCATGCACTTTGAATCGCCGACTCCCGATACCCGATGCGTCGAATCTCCGATGCACACGTGTGAATTGACCTTTCCACACCCTGTCGCTTCGATCGGGATTTCAGAATACGCGGGATCGCGAATCCTGATGTCAAAGGATTCATGACTTACCTTTTCCCGATCCTCGATATGATATGCCACCTGTCCTCCACTAACCCTGACTATGGCCAACACGACTCTTCCGTCGGGGTATCCCGTTTTGCGACTCAAATGTGCAAGAGTTTCTTACCTCTGAAAACCCCGATTCTCCGAACCCCGACTGACGGGGATCTCCTGATACGCGTCCTCACTGATGGACGGTTTTNTCGAACCCTTGGACGTTCTTGTCATAACTTCCTTGCACCTCCGTGAGATCCTACGGCCCACGGAACTTCGTGAACCCTCCTCCAAGGATTTCGACTGTCCGCTCTCCCTTTGATGATTCTGCGAAATGAAGAGGTGTCTCCCCACGAGAATCGGTCACCTGCTGGCCAACTTGCGACGCCCTTGAAATTTCAAGTCGCACTTATCTAAGCTATTCTTCAACAACTCAGAGGCCTATCCTTCCTGAGCTTTCCACGAATTTAGTCTTCAGAAAGAAACCTTGCACGCACTCCTTGCAGCAAATCTTCAACAACGCTTAAGTGTTGAAGGCACTTGACCCTGCGCACACCTATAGCAGCAGTCTTCCGATACTCTGCTCAGAATCGCAGCTCTGAGACTTAGATTGGCCTGCGCACTCCTTGCACGGCACTGTGTCTAACTGCCTCTTCAAGGAAATGAGTATAAAATTTACCTCTAATTGAACCCTTCTGTCAATGCACTCCTTGCGGACAATTCAACTGCACTCCTTGCAGGAATTCTCTGGTTCAAAATAGAGAAACAATTGAAACTAAATCCTTCTTCCCTTTAGATTTCAATTTCACCATGAAATCACATACACAGCATATAAAAGAAAATGTATAACAGGAAGTAAACATTCATGAGCATGTCAACATCAACACACAGAGAATCAACACAAACCATGAATTTGAATCAGAGTTCTTCTTATTAATTCAAATGTCTATACATGGGTGTTCTTCACACAGTTCTCTGCTTGCTGTCCTGCTCTTCATCTAGAATGCTTGATAATAATACAATGATACAATGTGGGTGTCTATATCTGTTTTCCCTCTTGGACTCTAAAGCTATCAAATCTCAAATTAAATTTCTATCTACCAGCATTAACTCTATTAAATGCCGACTATCTACCTAAAGGATGAGAGCTTAAAGGCTCAAGGTCCATTACAATACATAAAGGCACTTCTTCATAAATGACTCATTTAAGATTTGCGCAACAGTCCCAAAGCATTTTAAAAATTTGTGCTGGCTTGTTCAACTGTCTTCTGCTCCGCGCTGGCTCGCTTGATGTGCTGGTGATGCTCCTGCATCATACTCCTCGGCTTGAAAACTTTCATGAGCTCCTGTCCATGAGCTCCTGCATGGTCTGTCCATGCTTTTGTATCACTGCTTCGCTCTCCCAGCTGGCATCTTCCACTGGGTGATTCTTCCATTTGACCAGATACTCATAGTATCCCTTATTCATGGTCTTCTTTCCTACTCTCTTGCCCAGTATGCATTCCATCTGTGGCTTCTCTGCAACTGGCAATTGTTTTATCCACTGGATCACTGGCTCCTCAGTTCCAGTTTATGCTTCCCCAGTCGTGTATGGATATAAATCTGCGATATTGAATATCGAAGATATTCCGATGCAATCTGACAGCTCAATCTCATAAGCATTTTCTCTAAATTTTCTCAAGACTTTGCATGGCCCGATTTTCTTCATCTTCAGCTTATTGTATGTTCCCCTCAAGAACCTTTCTTTTCTCAAATGTGCCAAAACTAAATCACCAACTTCAAACTGAAGTTGTCTCCGATGCTGATCTTCTCTGCACTTATACTCCTGGTTTGATTCTTGCAGTCGCTGCTTCACCTGGCTGTGAAGTTCTTTCATTGCTTTAGTAAATTCCTCTGCACTAGCACTGCTAGCCGCAGTTTGTTCTGAATCCCTCAGTTCAGAAAATCCTCTCGGATGCACTCCATACACAATCTGAAATGGACTCTTCCCTGTGCTCGGATTCACTGAATCATTGTATGCAAACTCTGCCTGTGGCAATATGTTATCCTAGCTGCTATGGTGCTCTATCCCCAAGCTCTTCAGCAAGTCTCCCAAACTTCTGTTCACCACCTCTATTTATCCATCCGTCTGAGGATGATAAGCAGAACTAAACGCCAAGTTAGTTCCCAGCTTTTTCCATAGCATCCTCCAGAAATTTCCCATGAACTTCGTGTCTCTGTCCGAAACTATACTTTTTGGCAATCCATGAAGTCGAACGATCTCTTTGAAAAACAAATTTGCAATGTGAGTCGCATCACTGATCTTCTGGCATGGGATAAAATGTGCCATTTTAGAAAACCTATCCACTACCACAAAGATTGAATCAAAACCTCTTTGTGTCCTTGGCAAACCCAATACAAAATCCATGCTAATCGCCTCCCATGGCCTCTCTGGTATGGGTAATGGCTGGTAAAAACCCGCATTCTGCTTTCTCCCCTTCAAATGCTGGCAAACTCTACATCTGTCAACAAACTTCTTGACATCTTCTAGCATCCCTGGCCAAAAATATGATTCATTCAGCTTCGGGAATATTTTGTCATGGCCAAAATGTCTTGCTAAGCCTCCGTTGTGCTTCTCTTTCAACAGGTTCTCCCTCATGGAGCAATTTTGGATACACAGTTGATTGCCTCTGAAAAACAATCCCTCCTGGATCATATAATCTATCCAAGGGCTTCTGTCTCTGAGAACTGGATTCTCAGCTGCTTCATATGCCTCTGCAAAATCTGCATCTCCTGCATACATGTCCCTGAGATTTTCAAAACCCAATGTTTTGACTCGAAATTCCTGCAGCAACAAACACTTCCTGCTCAAAGCATCAGCCACTTTGTTAGCTGTACTAGAAATATGCTTAATCACAAATGTGAAATTCTGCATATACTCTACCCATTTTTCATGTTTCTGATTCAACTTCTCCTGTTGATTCACAAATTGCAATGCATGATTATCACTATACAATAAAAATTCCTTTGGGATCAAGTAATGCCTCCACTTCTTCAGTGCTTGTATGATAGCATAAAATTCCTTATCATTCGTGGAGTACTTCAATTTTGCCTCATCCAACTTCTCACTGAAATATGCAATTGGTCTGTCTTCCTGACTCAAAACTTCTCCTATGGCAAATCCACTTGCATCACATTTCACCTGAAATGTCTTCTGGAAATCTGGCAACACCAATACTGGTTGTTCCGTGATCTTCCGCTTCAACAGATTGAAGCTCTTCTTAGCCTCATCTGTCCAATGAAAAGATTTATGTAGCTTCTTCACTGTGTCCATCATCGCTGCACTAATTCCGCTGAAATTCCTAATGAATTTCCGATAGAAACTAGCTAACCCATGAAAACTCCTCACCTCGAAAATATTTCTCGTTGATGGTCAATTTTTGATTACTTCCACCTTATTCGGGTCCATCCTCAACTCATTTGCAGATATAACAAAACCCAAATAAATGAGCTCTGTCTTCATAAATGAGGATTTCTTCATATTGATCAACAACTTCTTCTGCTGTAGCTTCCTCATCACAATGGCCAAATGCTTCAGATGTTCAGCCTCTGATTTACTATAAATCAGTATATCATCCAAATACACAATGAAAAACTTTTCGATGAATTCCCTCAGGACTTCATTCATCAACCTCATAAAGGTACTTGGAGCATTCGTCAAACCAAACGACATGACCAGCCATTCGTACAAACCTTTGTTTGTCTTGAATGTTGTTTTCCATTCATCGCCTTCCCTCATACGAATATGGTGATATCCGCTCTTCAGATCAATCTTTGAAAAATACTTGGCCCCACTCAGGTAGTCCATCAGATCATCCATTCTCGGCAATGGAAACCTGTATCTAATGGTTATCTTGTTGATTGCCCTTCAGTCAGTCCACATCCTCCAGCCTCCGTCTTTCTTCGGACTAAGCACTGTTGGAACAACACATGGACTTAAGCTCTTCCTAACCAGTCCTTTGTCCAATAACTCCTGGACCTACTTCTTGACCTCCTCATTCTCTTGCGGCATCAATTTGTACGCAGTTTTATTCAGCAAACTGGCTCCTGGTATGAGTTCTATATGGTGACTCACACTTCTCATCGGTGGCAACGAACGAGGTAATTCGTCCATGTAACATCCCGCTCTAGCGCACTGAGGACACTTATTCTTTGAGGACACTTGCTCGCAAGTGATCTGGACCCTTTTTGATGTTGGAACTTATATATTTGATTATGATGTGATTGACAGATGATGTGATGTGTTACTATTCATGTAGACGGGTGCTATTGACTCAGTTTATTGAGTGTGCAGGTTTGTGACCTTGAGGATGCGGAGGCATCGGTAGACCCCCTTGGACTCCGGACTGAGTCAGGGAG
>JASDQU010013650.1:248957-259276 GCA_032191745.1 Picea mariana
GATGACTCGGTTATTGAATTTTGGCCTGTGGTAATTCTGGTTAAACTGATCACTTGATTTTGGCATTTTAATTAATTCTATTTTCTGGTCCCTCCTAAACTCTGTTATGTTTAATAGGATCCATTTAAGTATTGTTTAATTGGGGTGCAATATTCTACATAGAAATATTAATACGTGTTAAAGCCGCAATGTTTTCTTAATGACAATGATAATGTTCGTTTTATGGAAATGATGAGCAATAGATTAAATGCTAGGGTGACATTATAATTTGAATGTTAATGGTTGGCAACTGCAGGTGTTGTATTAAGTTAATGCCATGGTAGTATTATTAATTGAATTTTCATGTTGATAGAATGGTATTGAGGAGATTTAGTTTAAATACAATAGTGCTATCATTAATTGAATGTAAATTTTGGTAGAGTTGCAATGATAATGAATGGTTTAATTGCAAGGATGATAATATTAACTGTATGTAAAGGTGGACTGAATGGYGAAGTTGAGTASATGTATCTTGGCAATGTTAGTGAGGGTACTTAAGTGGCAAGGTTAAAATTTGGTTAAATGAACGTTCATGGGGATGCTTAGATTGCAATGATAATATTGGTTTAGTTGAAATTATTGATCGTACCTTAGGATAAAGTCCTAATCGCAATATTAATAATTGCTCACTTGAATGTTCTTAATGGAATTTAAATTGCAAGGATGATCTTCGTTTGATTTGAAGTGTTGATGACAATGTCTTTTGGCGAAGCCATTGTTTTCAGGTTTTAGATGTCTGGTGGTAGGGCAAGTTAATGACGAGAACATAAAGTCGGGGGTTAACCTTTAGGGTGTGGATGTCATTGCTCTTTATGGCCTTATTAGAATAATGAAATGTGTCGTGCTTATTGTTTTCCCTGGTCCTGTAAGCACTTGGTGGTTGTATTGTGTAGTCTGTCGGGTCGGGCGACTTATAGACTCCTCTTGCAGCTTAGTATGTATGTCTGTGCGTAATCCGGTGAAGGAATCCGGTGCCGTATCAAGAGTCTCGGGCTGTTTAAAGACACAGTTCCACTCTTGCGACACCTTCTGAGCCGTATCAGTAGTCTCGGGCTGTTTAAAGGCACAGTTCCACTACTGCGACTCTACTGACGGATTCTTTCGATTCGGTGACAGTACTGTGCCTAACCCCTGGTGTCTGTCTGTGCCTATCGCCAATAGTTGCCTGCCTCCTGTTCAGGGGCGTTTTGCTTCTTGTTGTCGTTATGATGGTTGGGTCATCTTGATTGTATTCGTCTGACTTGCGTCCTGTTGGTTCGAGTGTTGACCTAGAGTCGAGGGGGTTGTTTCTTCTACACACGCGCACACACTTTAACAAAAAAAAAAATTCACCGGTTGACTGTGTAGTTGTCCTTAGATAGGAGGGGTGTTATAGTCCACTATGATGTTAGCGAACTCTTCCAGTAGTTCCTGAACCTCATCCGGTAAATCATCCACTCTTGTGCTAGTCAGAACAATCCTCGGTTTCCTAACCACAAAGAATTGTGGATCTTCCTTCTTCTTAACCTCCGTAAGAAGCTCCTTCCCACTCATGAGAAGTATTGTGTTTCTTACTTCTGGCTTCACCTCCTTATCTTTTATCGGAAGCAACATATGGGTTCTCCCATTCTTCTCCAGAGTATATGTGTTCATTCTCCCATCATGAATCACATTTCTATCATATTGCCATGGTCTACCCAGCAATAGATGACATACATCCATGGGAATAACATCACAGAGTACTTTATCATTATACCCTCCTATTTTAAATTCAACCAAGCATTGTTTAGTAACAGTTACCTAGTGTCCCTTCTATAGCCATGAAACTTTGTATGGGCTCAGATGATCAGTCGTCTCTAGCTCCAACTTTTCTACCATCTCTATAGATACGATATTATCTATGCTACCACTATCAACAATGACCTTGCACACCCTGTCGTTGGTCTTGCAAGCTGTTCTGAAAAGTCTGGTCCTTTGAGTTGGGTCCTCCACCTCCTTCCCGGGTGTTAAGAGAACTTTACGCATCATCAGTGACCTTCTGCCTTCTGTGTCCTCGGCCTCAACATCCCGCTTCTGCGCCTCGGTGATGTGAGCTTCTCCAATATCCTTCTTTTTATTTGGACACTCAAATGACCTGTGCCCATTCTTTCCACATGTGAAGCATGTGATTACTCCACCTCGACCTCTTCCTCTTCCTCGGGTACGAGGAAAAGTGTTTTCATCAGCATAATCTCCTCTCTGTTCATTATGCTTCCCTCTCTGATGAACATATGGCCCTCGCTGTGAGGTTCCACCTCTTTCAACCTTACCTTGAGGTTTCTTCCATTCCTCCTTGGGATTCTGGTATTTATCCTAGGTTACTGCCTTGCCTCTGGGCTGGCTTCTGCCTCGGCCCCTCTGACCTTGTTTTCAGCTCAGCTTCTCCTCAGCTTTCAGAACCATATGATAAGCATCCTCTACCGTTCGAATGGTTACCATACTCAATTCATCCTGAATGTCGTATCTCAGACCATTCAGATATATGGCAACCTTCTCATCATCGCTCTCTCGATGACCTGCTATGATGTTCAGTCGATAGAATTCTTCAGTGTATTCTTTCACTATCATCAGTTTCTGTCTCAAGTTCTACATTCTCCTGAACAAAGTAATTTGGTAGTCTCTTGGGATGAACTTCGCCTTCATCTTTGCAATCATTCGATCCCAACTCTTGATCTTCTGCTTGCCTTTGCAGCATCTGTCTGCTTGTAACTCATCGCACCATAATGTTGCATGTCCCTTCAAGTGCGTAACAACATGATTGACCTTCTTATCCTCTTCAATATCTTCATAATCGAAGTAGGCATCCAGAGCTCTAATCCAATCTAGAAGCTCTTCTGCATCCAGATTTCCCTCATAAACTGGAATGTCCATCTTGGCTTTTGCACCCATCTGTGTAATATCTTTAATCAGATGTTCATTCACTGCATCTTCGGCTGCAACTTCCTCTTCTCGTTCAGCCTCAACTTCCTCCTCAGAATCACTCAGATCCCCTGCACTAGCTGTGCATCTTTGCGCTGTCTCCATCTCCTCGAGTCTTGCTCGGAGATCTCTCATCTGTCTCTCCATTTCTAGATTTCCTACCTACCTTCCTCTTCTTCTCACCTCCCTGTCTTCTGGATCAGGTGATTGTCTCTCTCTTCTGGGTGGCATGGTGAACTCTCTCTCTCTTTGCTACAGAAAACAAGGAGTCAACCTCGCTTTGATACCACTTGAAGGCACCGCGGCCCCTTCAACACCTGTAGGTCGGAAGGTCCATACGCACTCACAAGATCTTCTTCTTCTCGGCCCAAAAAACTCCAAGGTTCTTCTATTTTCCTATCGGGAAATCTGCACCCCACAGATTCTCTCCAGTGTGACTCCCCTTTGTTCACTTGTCGGGAAATCGAAACTCGCAGCTTCATGAGTCTTTGGATAATCACTGGGCTCTCGAATCCCCGAGACCCGATGGCCAGTCAACGTTAACTTCCTCCCGTGCCTATCGGGACTTCTGCTCTATCGCAATTTCGCAACTCGCAATGTCATGCACTTTGAATAGCCAACTCCCGATACCCGATGCACCGAATCTTCGATGCACACATGTGAATTGACCTTTCCACACCCCGTCGCTTCGATCGGGATTTCAGAATTCGTGGGATCACGAATCCTGATGTCAAAGGATTCGAGACTTACCTTTTCCCGATCCCCGATATCATATGCCACCTCTCCTCCACTAACCCTGACTGTGGCTAGCACGACTCTTCCGTCGGGGTATCGCGTTTCGCGACTCAAATGTGCAAGAATTTCTTACCTCTGAAAACCCCAATTCTATGAATCCCGACTAATTGGGATCTCCTGACACAAATCCTCACTGATGGACGCTTCTGGGCTTGTCGGAATATCGCAGATCGCAATATCGCAATACTTGTTTCCCAAAGTTGGAGCTTCGACTTGCGAATCCCCGATACGCGATGTCACATGTAGATCTGACGGTCCCTATGACTCGGGATCGACGGCTCTGCCCCTCCTGAGCTTCGAACCCTTGGACATTCTCGTCATAACCTCCTTGCACCTCCGTGAGATCCTACAGCCCACGGAACTTAGCAAACCCTCCTCCAAGGATTTTGACCATCCGCTCTTCCTTTGATGATTCTGCAAAATGAAGAGGTGTCTCCCCACGAGAATCGGTCACCTTCTCGCCAACCTGCGACACCCTTGAAATTTCAAGTCGCACTTATCTAAGTTTTTCTTCAGCAACTCAGAGGCCTATCCTTCCCGAGCTTTCCACGAATTTAGTCTTCAGAAAGAAACCTTGCACACACTCCTTGCAGCAAATCTTCAACAATGCTTAAGTGTTGAAGGCACTCGACCCTGTGCACACCTGCAGCAGCAGTCTTCCGATACTCTGCTTAGAATCGCAACTCTGAGACTTATCTTGGCCTGTGCACTCCTTGCACGGCACTGTGTCTAACTGCCTCTTCAAGGAAATGAGTACAAAAGTTACCTCTAATTGAACCCTTCTTTCAATGCACTCCTTGCGGACAATTCAACTGCACTCCCTGCAGGAATTCTCTGTTTCAAAATAGAGAAACAATTGAAACTAAATCCTTCTTCCCTTCAGACTTCAATTTCACCATGAAATCACATACACAGCATATAAAAGAAAATGTGTAACAGGAAGTAAACATTCATGAGCATGTCAACATCAACACACAGAGAATCAACACAAACCATGAATTTGAATAAGAGTTCTTCTTATTAAGTCAAATGCCTATACATGGGTGTTCTTCACACAGTTCTCTGCATGCTCTCTTGATCTTCATCCAGAATGCTTGATAATAATACAATAATACAATGAGGGTGTCTATATCCGTTTTCCCTCTTGGACTCTAAAGCTATCAAATCTCAAATTAAATTCCTATCTACCAGCATTAACTCTATTAAATGCCGACTATCTACCTAGAGGACGAGAGCTTAAAGGCTCAAGGTCCATTACAATACATAAAGGCGCTTCTTCATAAATGACTCATTTAAGATTTGCGCAACAGTCCCAAAGCATTTTCAAAATTTGTGCTGGCTTGTCCAACTGTCTTCCGCTCCGCGCTGGCTCGCTTGATGTGCTGGCAATGCTTTTGCATCACCCACCTTCGAACCTCCTCCCGATCTATGCTCAAAGTTATTGGCCGAGGGAACCTTCAAATACAAAGATATGGACATTGACTCAGGGAAAGCGCCAACACCCGCAAGCGCATCAAGGCCATGGCTACCAGGCAAGTGTATTCCACAAGCACCACATGCCCCGAAATACATTATCAGTTCACCTAGCATTGAGGAACATAAACAATATGTGAGAGATTACGCCTTAGTAGCCAAATTTTTAAGGCTCTGGACCTCAAAACGGGACTTGATCAAATAGATACAACATTGGTGGAAGCCCAAGGGACATTATGAACCGCAACTGGGCTCCAAGGGTTTTTTCACCATCATCCTGCACAACCTAGAGGACCGAAACTGCATTTTTTATGGAGGGTCGTATTTTTTCAACTCAACGGGACTCTTCTTGAGGTTCTAGACAGAGAAATTTAGCCCTGAAACTGAAGACTTCTCACATGCACCAGTTTGGATCAGAATATATTCCCTACCTTGGGAATTCTACCTGGAGGAAGTTCTTGCAGATATATGCAACACCATTAGTGTCTATATCAAATCTTCGGAGGCCACTAAGCAAAGACGATACACTTCATATGCGTGCATCTATGTATACCTGAATATAGTCAATATGCTCCCGGGATCCATAGCCCTAGAATACCATGATGAGGACTAGATGCAAACCATTGACTATGAACATATTCCGTTCAGGTGCAGAAAATTCCATGAGCATGGACATATTTTTAGAGACTGCCCCCTCAATGCCACAAACAAAGAGGGGTACTCAGATGTTGACAAAGACAAGGATGGCTTCGCTCAAGCGCCTGGAAAGAACAAACAAGGAGGAAGAAAGAAGACAACCCAGGCAAGTAAAGATCCGTCCACCAGCAACAAATATGCAATCCTACAATATCAACCGGAGAACCCCTCACACCCCAAAGAGACGCAGATGGAGAAAACACCCTAGCAAATGGGAAAATGGAAAGGAGGAGCATTGTCGGAGTCGAACCCAAACACTTCGCCAATAGACCCCACAACTCGAATGAGGGATCAACTAGAAGCAGAGGATGGGGATGTCGAGATGGATCTTGACGAGCAAGAACTAGCATGTGTGGACCTGGAGCACCTACATCATGCATATCGACACCAGAAATTGTACACCATATCTCCAGATCAACTACAAAAAGTGCACAAGGTCTTCCTCAACTCCTCAGCCGGATCCACAGTCAGATCCAGTACAGGTTTGGGAATACAAGGGAATCAACCAAAGGATAAGTGCAAACCTCAGAAAGATTAAAAGAAGAGAGGAAGGAAGTCGATGAACAAGCTCATATAAGAGATAGGTCACTTCATGGTGAACTCTGATCAGATCCACCGCATCTCAGACAACCTTCCCCCTCTCCCTTCCCCCTCCTCATGAATATCATCTCCTAGAACATAAGAGGTCTCAAAGGATGTAGCAATCAAAAAATTCTATGAGACTTGATCTTAGCAGAGAAACCGGACATAATGATGCTCCAAGAAACAAAATGCACTGTTGAAGACATAGATAGGCTTCTCCCTTGTTGTTGGAAGCAAGGGAAAGCGATCTCCACAGCAGCCACAGGCATAACCGGAGGCCTAAATGTACTATGGAACCCCAACACAACCATTATGGAAACCTTCATCATGACCAAATGGTCTATCACGGCCACCTACAGGCTCATTGGATCCAATAAACCTGGCCACCTCTCCAATGTCTACAGATTGGCTAGCTCCAGGGATAAGCAAGCCTTCCTTAGTAACCTAGAGTACCTATCTGCCTTAACCAAGGATAGAAGATGGATTGTAGGGGGGGACTTCAACCTGATACGCAACCTAGATGAAAAAAAAGGAGGAAATCGATGCCTTGAACAAGAATCCAATGACTTCCAAAATCTTATAGACAACACCGACCTCATTGATCTAGAAACCCCCAATAGCACCATCACCTAGACAAATAGAAGAACTGGAATACATCAAATAGCCTGCAGATTGGATCGGTTCCTAGTATAGGACTCCGTCCTATTGGAAGGAACAACTCTTGAGGCAAGAATACTGGACTTTCATGGGTTGGATCACTGTCCCATTCACCTATGGTTGGATTTGATGGCCACCTCAGGTCGGAAACCCTTCAGGTTTGAGCAGTTCTGGCTCAGCCACCTGGATTTTCACAAAAAAATCCACAAGTGGTGGAGGGAGGCAGCAATACCTCATGGCTCCAAGATGTACCGATTCCAGCAGAAGCTCAAGAATCTCAAGAAACAACTCAAACTCTGGAACAAAGAAACCTTCGACAATATTTTTGACTCCCAAAAGCAGCTGACAACTCAAATGAGCATGGTACAAAGATAGATCTGGGAGCATGGACTCACTGAAGATCTTAAAACCCAAGAAGCAGTTATAAGCCAACAGCTGGAAGATAGGAAAGACCAAGAAGAGATTCTATGGAAACAAAAATCTCCCATCCAATGGCTCAAGGAGGGCGATCGAAATACCAAATTTTTTCACAGATCCACCCTTCAACGATGACATACCAACCGAATCATGTAGTTAACCTCCAGCAATGGCCAACTCATCCATTCTAATGAGGATCTAGAAAAGGAACTAGTTTCTTACTACAAAGACCTCCTTGCGGATCCCCTACAGAACAAATCTCAAGCCATTACCAAGGTCACACAGCACATACCCGCCCTAATCATTCAGGAACAGAATGCAGCCCTGCTCAGGCCCATCGCTCTCGAGGAAGTAGATCAAGAGCTCGAGGACACCCCCAAAGGCAAGGCTCAGGGACCAGATGGATTTACTAGTGATTTCTTCCATCACTGCTGGAAAATGATCAGGGAAGAGGTATGGGAAATCATTGAAGACTCCAGATCTTCAGGGTAAGTCCTCCCGACTCTAAACGTGACTTTCCTCACTCTCATTCCCAAAGAGGGGAAGATTAATCACTCCAAGCAATTCTAACCCATCACTCTGTGAAATGTCATCTATAAACTCCTAACCAAAGTGATCACTAGATGACTCAAGCCCATCCTACCACTGATCATCTATCCAGAGAAATTGGGCTATGTGGAAGGCAGACAAATCTTGGACAGCGTCATCCTAGCGCATGAAGTGATTCACTCCTTGCAGAAGACCCGCACGCCAGGTATGCTCTTAAAAATGGATCTCTCCAAAGCCTTTGACAAGTTAAGCTGGGAATACATGTGCGCATTGCTCCTTGCCTTTGGCTTCGACCACACTTGGGTAGAGTGGATTTTAAATCTTACATCCTCTGCTTTCTTTTCTATCCTGGTCAATGGGGTCCCATCTCATCCTTTTTCTCCCTCCAAAGGAATCAAACAAGGTGACCCTCTATCCCCTTTCCTTTTCATTATTATGGCTGAGGGTCTCAGTCATTCCATTCATGTTGTCTCAGTCATTCCATTCATGCTGCCATAGAAAATAAATTGTTGTCTGGTCTCCCCCTACATGGTATTTCTCCCCCAATCTCTCACAGCCAATTTGTTGATGATACCTTGATGATGGGATCCCCCACAGTAAGGGAATCCCACTCTTTCCTATCTATCCTTCAAATTTTTTGTGATACTTCAGAACTGGACTTTAAATAAGACAAATCCTAGATTTTCTTCTTCAATACTCGAGCTCCGATTCAATGCCATATCTTTGAAATCCTTGGCTTCACCCAAAGCTCCCTTCCATCCAAATACCTCGGCATCCCCTTGCTGGACAACGCCCTCAGGAACAGTTCGTGGGAGCATCTCCTCTCCTCCTTCACCAAGAGGCTCTCTTCTTGGACCTACAGAGCCCTTAATCTCCCCAGTCGCCTCATTCTCTTTAAAGCCCTGCTTCAAGCCCTACCTATCTATACCTTTTCTTCTCTTGTGGCTTGAAACTTTGTCCTTACGACCATCAAAAACTTGTAAAGTAATTTCCTTTGTCTAGGCCTTAAAACAGGGAAAAAACTAGCACTTATCAGCTGGGATAAACTTTGCAAACCCAAAGCTCAAGGTGGCCTTGGTTTAAGGGACCCCTCAGACATGAACAAAATCCTAAGTGCTAAGGTCTAGTGGATGTGGCTCAAAAAACCTCACAATTTGTGGGCCAAGCTCTGGAGAAGGAAATATGCACCCAACATGGTGGAGAGAAACTTGATCAGATGGAATGGGGACAACCCTAGATCCCTAATTTGGGTGAAAGCTAAGCAAAATCGACACCTTCTTACAAGTCACGCCTTTCGAGAAATTAGAAATGGGAAAACATCTCTATTCTAGAAAGATTCATGGCAGCAGTGGCCAATTCTAGAGCACAAAGACTGGGCTGACACTTTCAGCATCCCAACCACATAGGTGGGCCTAAAAAAAGTGGTAGACTACTGGAAGGACACCCCAAAAGAGGCCACCTGGAGATGCTGAAACTCAAACAAGAAGTACCTAAATTTAGAGGCACACATGGACCTTCAGCCCTGGCTTAGTGAAATCAATAAACAAAAAATCCCCATTCTAACAAGTGAGGAAATCCTACAATGGGGACACTAGCCAAGGGGAACCTTCAGCATAAAAGAGGCCTATGCCATTAAAACTCACTCACACCCGTTTGCCCCAAGCAAGGAATGGAGCAAAATCTGGTCCTTGAAACAATGGCCAAAAATCCATCTTTTCCTCTGGCTTGTTACTCATTCAAGCATTCTCACTTGGGATAACCTCTCGAAAAGGGGTTTTGTTTGTCCATCCATCTGTATGCTTTGTGGATAAGAAACTGAAACTATGAACCATCTCCTCAACACCTGCCCCTACACTACTCAAGTCTAGGATCAATGCATGTTGATCATGCGCACCTTGGATCACAAACATGACAGCATCATCGACACCATAGATGAATGGAGAGACAAGGATTTTCAATCACCCCTTCTCAACCACATCTAGCAACTTCTCCCAGGATTTATACTTTGGCAAATCTAGAAGGAAAGAAACAGAAGAATCTTCAGGAATGACAAGTTACCTTAGCAACACTGTTGGAAACAAAGCCGCCTCAACATTTTGGAAACTATCAGGCTACAACATTGGCATGCTATGGATCTGAATGGCCCTCCTTTAGAGAAAAGTATCCTTCAGCAT
>JASDQU010013651.1:739-40854 GCA_032191745.1 Picea mariana
CCTTCATTTCTTTGTCTCTAATAAACAAACACAATGGTTCAAATGTTACCCTTGGCAGAATGGTGGTATAACACTTCCTTTCATACTGCAACAAAAATGACACCATTTATAGAACTTTATGGATACCACCCTCCTTCCATCACTTCTTCTCTAAAAGAAAAATATAAGGTTCAAGCAGTGGAAGATCACATCGAGAATCAACAACAAGTTCTCCAAATCTTAAAGGACAACCTGACCATGGCACAAAATCGCATGAAACAAGAAGAAGATTAACATCGTAGTGAAAGAAGTTTTGAAGTTGGTGATTGGGTATTTTTAAGACTACAACCATACAAACAGATGTCCCTCAAGCAAGACAAGAAGAATAATAAATTATCACCAAAGTAATATGGCCCTTATAAGGTGTTGCAAAAGATTGGTACGATGGCATACAAATTGGAGCTGCATGCATCTTCACAAGTACACCCAATTTTCCATGTTTCATACTTAAAGAAGGTTATAGGCGACAAGATACCAATTCAAACTATATTTCCAGAACTTGACGAGGAAGGAAAAATCATATTGGATCCTGAAGCCATCATTGACACAAGAATTCACCAGCTGAGGAATAGATCCATTTCAGAGTATCTCATTAAATGGAGGAAACTACCGGCTGAAGATTCCACTTGGGAAGATGAGTCTCTTATACAAAAGCATCCATAGTTACTCAAGCGTTGCAGACAACACTTGTCTCAAGGGGAGGGGCATGTTAAGCCCTAATATTTGCTCATTACCCCTTAATTGGGGCATATTATATTAGTAATGTTATTTTATTTATGTCGGCTTTAGGCCATTAGTTGTAATTATACCTCCTAGTCTCTTATATATACAAAGGAGATATTTTCATTTTGAATCATCTTGTACTTGAACATTTAAGTGGGGTAAAAGGAGGTTTCCCCCTCGAAGAGGCTTATTATCTGAAATTATCTCTTTTTCAAGGTGCTGAGTACTTTTTCTAAGGTTTTTCTATGCTCTATTGATATTTGGTTCTTAAAACTATGATGTTCTATGGCATACAAATAGCACCGACAGTTCCGCGATATACAAAATGACAGGTAGAGTTGTGGACTATAGAAATTTACAAAATATTAATGTATGTTATACAATAGAATAGTAATACCATTTTCCAGAATTAGCTTGCTTTAAAACTAAGGATTTTCTTGGACAAAAAAGATATAGCATTGCCGAATTAGTTTTCTTTGTACACGTTTTATAGAGCATGCAGGGAACAGTCATTCCATACTTCGCCAGTTTTTGGATCATGGGTTCTCGAGCTGGTGGTTTCAAAAATGGGTCTATGTTGTTCTGTTCCCTACAAACAACATCGAGAGATCTGCGATATCAAAATTGAGAAGTGACGTTGCAAACTATACAAAATTATTATAAAATAAATAATGTATGTTACATATCTCTGGAAATTACATCAACATTTAAAACATCAACATCGTTGAAGACCAAAAAATTAGTATACAATAGGAGACAAGAAATGTATCATATCTGAATTAGTTTTATTTGTAACAAACAAGAAAGGTTCCTGGAAACCCAAAAGTTAGTATACAATAAGGGCATTGTCGAATCCGTTTTCTTTGGAATTTATCAAAAATTAATAATGTCTGTTACATGTTTATGGAAATTTAAATGTGTTTGTCATATAGACTAGTATTGGGGCTCCAGCAGACCATAAAAACAAACAAGTACGAGAATTAAGAACATTGAAAGAAGTGCACAACGGTAGAGAGGAAGACCTGAAAAGAAGAAATTGGAAGTTAAGAGTGTTTGGTTATAGTTTTCTATTGAAAGAGGACATAAGTGGATTGATAAAGAAGAGAAGATGCCAACATAGACTTAAAATGGATTGATAAACAAAACAAGATGGTAGTATAAACTTACTATGAAGCCGATGTGTTTTTGTTGTTGTCGTCGATGGGCATTGTAGTCCTGTTGACCGGTTTTTTCCCTTCCTGGATGAGGTCGTCCATTATCTCTTGGAACCATTCTTCGATGTATATTTTCATGGGGGCTGTGTTGGTTTCATCCTGGATTTATATGTTGTAAAGGTCATTTTTAATTTCCTTAGATCCATTGAAATAATATGTAGAGTCTGTTCAATTTCTTCATTGTGTGAGGCATAGTCCAATACCCAACACTCTTTCTCATCTAGACGATGTTCAAGTATGTTGTAAAACTTTTCAAAAGAAAACCCCTTTAAAATATCAACTTGTTCCTTGAAGGCTTCTTTGGTGACTAACAAGGATTTGAGAATTAACTTAGGATATTGAACCTCGTTTGTAGTTCCAACTAGTCTAGCTAGTTTAGGCTTGTGAATAAATCTTCCTTTTTAGATATGACTTGTTTACATGACTTGACAATGAGTTGCAGGTTGTTAACTTTCTTTTGGAAGCATGCTTTTACTTTTTTGGTGTGATTTGGCGAGGGGAGTTTCTCTTGTCTTATTTTCAGTTCCAATGTGTTGTCAGCATATTTGACCAAAGGGGCTAGTACCTGATCACAAAAAATTTGTTCATTTTTTAAATTCCTCTCCAGTTGTTCTAGCAAATCGTTGGCATTCTTTCTGAAGGAAACTAAATTTTGTGATGTTTCCCAGGCTTCAATAATTACCTGCATTCTTTTGTTGATGTTATTCTCTACAAGGGCTCTAGAGCATGTAAGGAGGGTAGAGGATACTTTCATCTTCATTGCAGTGGTAGCAGGCACGATTTTTGCCAAAAGACTGGCAAATTCTGGAGTTGCAAAGAAATACTTCTCAAATTCGTTGAGGCGCTATTTCATATTGGCATTTTCTATCTCAATTCCTCCAATGGAATCATGAAGAATGTCACCGGTTCCCTGGTGAAATTGGCAGATTTGGGATGGAGGCATTTCGCTAAAGTTAATCTATGTGCGAGATTTTCCTTTCCTGTTTGTTACATCTCTCTTTTCAATGACCGGACTTTTAGATTGGCTTTCAAAAATAGTGATATGGATTACGAAGGATTCATCTATGTCAAAAAATTCGGTGTCCAATATTTCCACCACGGACGACCCAATTTTCTGCATGTGCTTAGCTTCAATTTCAAGTTGTAGTTTCCACTTTCAATTTGGGGTTCCTCTGCCTACCCTACATTGTTTTTTCTCTTCTGCGTCAGTGGAATTTTGTGAGAACTATCAATATTTATGTGATGAGGGTTCTTATCTCCTCCTCCATTCGAATATTTTTGGGTTGCTTTCTTACTGGGGTGGACCGTCGAAGTGATGCTTCGTGATGTCATGCTCTTGGGAGTGCTAGTAGGGGACTGGGTACTCTTCTCAGCAGATACTTTTCCATGTTGTTTGTACAATTCATTGGCTCTTTGCAATCTCTTTACATCGCAATCAAAAAAAGAAGGATTGTTGTTGACATTGTTCCTGTCTTGGTTCAGGTGTGTATGGATAAAAGAGGTGTTAAAGCCAACACCCAGTAAATGTTCTCAAAAAATTCCATTAGGGCCGGACCCTTTTAGCCTTTCAGTGTATGTTAGGTTCAATTTCTTGAAATAGGCAGAAAACTCGCCAATCTTGTTGATGTTTCTACACACGAAGTTTCTGACTTTCCAGGGCAAAGGAATGAACTGTTTTTTTTTCTTGTCATAGAAACAATGCAACCAGTGGTTGTATTGCCTTGCTATTTATGCAACAAACATCTTGTCTGTGATGTGGCATCGAAGGAAGGAATTATTTTCCTTAGAGCCAAATACCATGAGGACACTGTGATTTTCCTCTTGCTCAAGTGTGCCCTTCCTATTCAAAAAATTGGTTGTCTAGCCAGACATCCGCGGAGCATCCTTGCCTAATAGTAAATCTTTGAAAACTAAGACAAAGCCATTAAAAACTTCATAAAAACAATGGGAGGCCTTGTGTCTCCACAGGGCCTCATGCCAGAATGTTACTGGGTTGAATCTGCAGTTTATTTTATTGGAAAGAGAATGTTTTGGAAACAGACAACAATACACAATTGTGAAAAACAAGTAGGATGACATATAAAATTTATTCGATTCTTTGAATCATGACAACTGGGAGTAGAGATCAATCAAAATTAGCTTCCCCCAATCGAAAATGTATTATTCCTTGACTGTGAAATAAAAAATATAAATAATTATATGGGAAATGCTTGTTGTGGATGTTTGTCCCATTATTCTTGTAACCAGCCAAGCAATTTCCTGGAATGGATTTCTAAATGAACTTACCTACAACCTTGTGATATCTTCAAGAGATATTGTCGGGTCTTAGAGGAAGTCCGCTAAGTTTTCCAACCCGTTATGATGTTTTTCTAGAAACTGTTTGTAGTCTTGTCCTCTGAACGTCAATGTTGGGTTCGTCAATTTTAACGTCTCGCGGAAGAGCCGAGGAGACAAAGAAAAAGGAGAATGGTCACGTAGTTGAATAATTCTTTGGCCTGGAATATATTTTTTCGCACACCAGGAGACCACCTCCTTAGATTCAAAAACCTCAGGAACGTAGGCTGTACAAGCGATTCTAGAGGTCCAAATCACTTTGTTTTGGGCAAAATAGGATGAATAATAAAAGTATGCCTTGGACCACTGAACGCTCTGGTCCTCTTGTGAGAACATATTTACTGTATCTCCACAAAACTGTTGTCGACATGGTGTCATAATTCTACAAGAATGTTTATTTTTTCTAGCTGATGAATGAAATGAAAAGTTGGAAGGGATAATATAACCCTGCACAAATTTTGGTCGAAAGCATGTGAATGGGAGATGCCGTCGAGAATTTCGTTGATTAATGACAATTTGGATGGATGTTGCATGATGCGTTCTTAACATTAAATAGTACTAATTGCATACATAGAAATTCCAAAACGTTGGATATTGCAATGAGCAATTAATCATTGTATATTTCTTGAGCGGCTCCACAAAAGGATGCGTGTTGGAGATGAACAATCAGAAGGGAGATATCCTCAAGGTTTTCGGCCATTAATGCGTAATAATGGGAGATATCCTTGAGGTTTTCAGCCATTAATGACAATATTGACGGTTCCTGCATGGTCAACTGTTATCATGAAAGGTTTTTAATCGCATAGTAAGAAAGTACGAAGGTCGCAGGTAGGGGAGAAAAGATAGCTACAAAATAGGGTTGCAACGTACTAGCATTGAGGGTGAGGGCACGAGGGTCAAATTGTATGTCTCAAATTTTTTTGAGTGCAATACACGTAACAATGAAGAGGATATGGTAGGACAACCAGAAGCACAGGAAGTTAGTGGGGATGGAAGGCATCGAGAGATACTTTGAAACATTTGTGAGCAGTGGTAGAGTGATCGCGCTAGAATTGTAGATTTCGTGAACCTGGCAACAGGAGAATAAAAAATAGGGTGAGAAGGTGTTTGAAAAGGAGGTGCGGCATGAACCTTGTAATTGTATCTCTCCAAACATTTGAATGCATAATCTGTAACACAGAAGAGCGGACGATGTCAGAATCCGGTAGTCAATTTGTATATTGTGGAGAGTGCAATCCCAACTGTTTCGTACCTCTGGGTCTAGTTGCTAGTACTAAGAGATAATTTAGTATTCAAAATAATCTTTTACATATTGTTAGATAGTTCATAGGGACTAGCTTTTGTAAACAATGGCAATCTCCACCCCACCAATCCTGCATTCTGTGTGTCAATTTGTATATCGTGGAACTACGAGCGTTGTTTGGAGGACACAAAACAATGGAAGTGCAATGTTGAATCAGCCACTCTGTAGGTTCTCTTTTCAATTTGTATATCATAGAAATGTGGGTGTTATTTGTAGGCCATGAAACAATGGAGGTACAAGTTTGAGCCCGCCCACCTGAGAACCCGCGATCCAAATTGTCGCTAGATATCGAATGTGGAATTTGTACATGCTCTATAAAATATCATGGGAATTAGTACATCCTCTATAAGATATCATGTTCATACTTTATAGACCCATAATACATGGGAAGAAAAAGAAGGGAAAAAGAATGGAGTAGTTAGCAATGGAAATGTAGATCACGAGAATTTAGAGTTGAAGATGTATATAATGGAGAAACATATCAAAAGCATTGAAAGAAACAATGGTCGGTCGGATTCGTTGTCTGATTATATAGATGGAGATAAATATATGTCAACCTGCCAACGTTGGAGCTGTATATTTCGTGAACCGAGAAATAGGAGGATCCAAAACAGGCTGAGAAAGTGTTTGCAAAGGAGGCGAGGCCTGGACCTTCTAATTGTATTTCTCCGAACATTGGAATGCATAATTTGTAACATGGAAAAACAGATGATGTTGAAATTCGGTAATCAATTTGTATATTGTAGAGAGTGCAATCCCAACTGATTCGTACCTCTATGTCCAGTTGTGACTACTAAGAGCTATTTCAGTATTCAAAATAATTTTTTAGATACTGTTATACAGGGAAAAAATAAAAACTAAAATAATTTTTTAGATATTGTTAGATACTTCATAGGGATTAGCATCTGTAAACAATGGCAATCTCCACCTTGCCAGTCCTACACTCTGTGTGTCAATATCTATATCACGGAACTGGGAGCATTGTTTGGAGGACATGGAACAATAGAAGTGCAATGTTGATTTAGCCAGTCTGCAGGTGCACTTGTCAATTTGTATATCATGAAACTCAGGGTGCTATTTGTAGGGCATGGAACAATGGAGGCCCAATTTTGAGCCCGCCCGCCTGCCCGAGAACCCGTGATCCAAAATGTCACTAGCTATGAAAAGAAAAAATTGTACATGTTCTATAAAATATCATGTCCATATTTTATAGTCCCATAATACACAGGAAGAAAATAAGGGAAAAAGGACGGAGAAGTTCACAGTGGAATTCTAGATAATACACGGGAAGAAGAGAAGGGAAAAAGAACCAAGTATCTCGCAGAAGAACATCTAGTGTTTTATTATTAATGCAAATGCTTGTGAATCCCTGCTGAGTTCTCACCAGTTAACACATAAAGTGAATATCACGAAAGTATATTTCATACCACTTTATCCACTTTCCACTAGTAAGAGAATTGTTGATGTATATCAAGAAGGACGCGAAGTTTTTGGGGATGGAAAGCAGCAACAGATACTTTGAACAAACTTAATGTATACAAGGAACCCGTGGTGGAATTATAGATCACATATGTTTTGAGTGAAAGATGTATATAGTGGAACGATAAGCAACTCATTTCACAAGCGCCATACCCACAATAGCAAGCATAAAATTGGATAAGTATGAAAAGGAAAAACAGTCGTTCAGATCCATCGTGCGAGGATATAGATGGAGATGTTAAGGCATCAATTGAAGATCACAGAAGTATCTTTTGTACCACTGTGTCCACTTGTCACTAGTAATACCATTGTTGATGTATGTCAGGAAGGACATGAAGTTGCTAGGGATGAAAATCAACAAAATATACTTTGAACGAAGTTAATGTATACGAGGAACCCGTGGTAGAATTGTAGATAAAAAAAAGTTTCAGTGCAATATCTATATAGCAGAATGGTAAGCAGTTAGGCTCGCAAGCATTGGCCCACAACAGCGGGGATAAAATTGGCTATGTATGGAATGGAACAATGGTCGGTCGGATCCATCTTGCTAGGATATAGATGGAGATGAAGAAATGTCATCCCGTCATACATAGAAACATGACTAAGTATAAAACTAGAAAGCCATAATTGATGAGAAAAGAAAAATGGGAAAAGAGATAAGTATCTGAGAGTTGAGAAAACCTTTTTTTTTTTTCTGTTTATTAATGGCAATGTTTTCGAACCTCTGTTGGCTTCTCACTAGTAAAAGCATTAAGTGCACATCACTGAGGTTCTTTTCCTGCAACATGTATATGATGAAACAGGGGACATAGGTGTTGGATACCACAAACCCGGGGCCTGGTGTCCATATAACTGGCTAAGTATTGGTCAAGATGAAGTTTTGATATCTATTTCAATAGTATTCATACTAGTATATATCAATGGAGAAATTTTTCGTATTTATATGAATAGTATTCATACTAATATATATTAATGGATTGTTTCTATTTCAAATGCAAATGATCTCCCAATTTGCAAGATGCTATTCGACTCACAAATTTCATTGAAACCAGGAAAACTTTGATTGCAAGATGTACATAGTGCAACAAGAAGCATGAATTTACATTGTGGTCTGAACGAGATAAATTCCTTATCATTTATTCATATTTTATTTTTTGCAATGACATCAGAAAACAACGGCTCTCCGTAAGCATCAATATCTAAATTAAATTAAATGCAATCAAAATTTTTTGTGACTTTAAGCAATTAAAGCATAAATTGCAAACTATGGAAGTTCCTAGGCTGCAAGATCTATATGATGGAATAGTGGACATATTTGTTTAATACCGCAAACCCAAACATAATTGACTAAGATTTTCTGAAGAGGAAGTTTTCTGTATTTTTTCCAATATTACTGATATTAGTATATATGCACGGATATTATCAAATAGAACAAGATGAAATATATCCAACATACTTCACAGGAACATTGTGTCAACATTTCAGCTGCCTTGTTGTAACTCATGAATTCATTCTATTTACGGAACCCAAAGAATGGGAGAAGAACGGGTCCTCCAATTTATTTCTTTAAATACAAAGCCGACACCACATAAGTATGTCCTATAAAAAAGTATTTTTAAATGTAAAATGTAAAGAAATAATAGACCAAGTTTTATTTAGATTGAAGTAGTGAGTAGAAGAAACAAAAGCTTCTCCTTCATGTTTAACGACACAGGGGAAGAAGGTACAAAATACAATTAAAAAAAATACAAGAAATTGGAAAATACTATTAAGAAATAGACCAAAATTATTCTATATTCAAATAACATGTGTTACAAAATACAGATGAGGCTATTTGCGACAACGAATGTGAGTTCACCTATCATCGACCAATTAAATATATGTACATTGATGAAGCTTCTTCACACTTTTCTTGATGTCAAACTCTTTATTCATAAAAAACAAGTTGAATATCAATTTTGGGTTTTGTACTTAATCGGTTCTATGAAGTACATCTATCCTAGTTTTTTGAATATCTTGTTTCTTTCAGATATGGCATGCTTGCAATGGTTTCTTATTCAACATTCCATTATTTGTCAAGTATTAGTTTCCTTCTTCCATCGAAATGTTGGCGTTTAAGGTGTTTTCTTTGCAATTTTCCCGAGCATTCACATCCAAAACAACTTAGAAATGCGATTCAGGCCGATTTCAAAGTGAACGGAGTCATTTTATGTCACAACAATTCAGGCAGGGGAGAAAAATTCAAGTATATTGTGATTGGTATTCTCCCTGTATTCGATCGTCTATTTGATTGAGAAGCCTGCCTAAGGATTTGTATGTGGAACTTCTTTTCTTTATTACCATAAATTGGAAGAAACTTCCAACCCAGATGAAAAATGCAAATCTGTTGAGGTATATAACTTCTTCAGGTAGATGAGGTGTGGAAAGTGCATCAAATGTTACAGAATGCACCACCACAGGTCTGGAAAGTGTATCAAATGTTGCATATGGCATAATAATATATCTTTCCTCATAGCGGGGGAGGTATGGCGGCCCACAGAAAGGTATGGAATGTTCGGAGGTGATGCCAAATATGTGGACTCTGCAACTACATCCAGAGGCAACTCAACAAACTTTGACAAAGAAGATGGATTTATGTCAAGTCGACTACCAGAGCCACATGTAGGTCATCAAACTATGATATAAAAACTCTTAGTGATAATATGTCATTTTATCCACCCATACAGATTCTGTTACTAGCCTCCGAGGAAGACAAATACTTGTGCAATCTCTATAATTCGATACAGTGGCCAAATCTGTGTTGTTGGAAGAAGCTATATAATTAAACGAAGAAATATCTTGCAGGTGGCCTAAAAATCCATTACAATTCCCAGCAAGAAAACAAAGAAGCTCAACAAACAAATCTCCAAGCAGCCTTTTCAACCAACCAAAGCATTGAACACAGGGAGAACACCAACCAGAATATACTTGTTCTTTTTTTTCGTCCTCTTTGAGTTTCTCTTGTATAACATAGTTTTTTTTTAACTCAAAGATCACATCACATAAAACTAGTCTCTCTTATTTGATCTACTTGTCAATCACATCTCTAAGTTGTATTACATGTCCATGACCAGGAACATTAGAACGAAGGCACCCTAAAGCACAACTCTTTGATGATAGAGAGAAATGGCAATAATTATTTAAAAGAAAGGCTTGATGGTCTTCCGTACATTTTGTGTTCATTCGTTTTAATGACAGATGTGCTTGATATTTTCAGTTATTAATGCCAATCTTTTTGAATATGTACTCTCAACAGTGACTAGCAACACATATTAAAACTCCCATATCCAAGAAGATTCTCAAATATGACATCTAAGATATGCAAAATATTAAAGAGGGACATGACTTCAAGGCCTCTGTAGGTCACACGTTTGTGAACTATGATGAATCTTTTAAGAGAACTAAAATTGCACAAGAAAAAAAGTTAAAATAAAAAGTATTTTCGCAGATTCAAAATGGAGGCAAAAAGAAATTACTAGATCCCATAATATTCGGTTGTCTATTCATTTTAATGGTAGATGTCCTCGAGCTTTCCAGTTATTAAAGCCCATCATTTCGAAATGCACAATATTAAAGAGGGACATGATGTGAAGGCCTTTGTGCGAGACACGTTCGTGAACTATGCTGAAGATTTTAAGAAAACTAAAACTGCAGAAACAAAAAAAAAAAAAAACTATTTTTGCAAATTCAAAATGCAGGCAAAAAGAAATTACTAGATCCCATAATATTCGCCTGTCTATTCATTTTAATGGGAAATATCTTCGAGCTTTTCATTTATTAAAGCCCATCATTTTGAAATGCACAATATTAAAGAGGGACATGAGGTCAAGCCCTCTGTGTGCGACACATTTGTGAACTATGCTGAAGATTTAAGAAAACTAAACTGCAGAAGAAAAAAAAATAAAAATCGCAAATTCAAAATGCAGGGAAAAAGGCACTTTCATAGGTAAGGCACTTTAGTACTCAATGTTCTTCAAATTCAATGACATTTTTATTATTTGAGTAAAGGGGAAAAAACATTTGACAACCTAGAAGGAAGTTCATATATGATGGACAACTCATTGGCAGAAGCCATAGCGAGAATACGAATTGAGTATCTAATAACCGCGGAACTATGTTGCATTTGAGTCTTCAACTTTCCCTGCCTATTCAAAATCAAAAACAAGGAAGGGTTGAATATTATCTTGTCTATTTATTTTAATGGGAAATGTCCTCGAGCTTTTCGGTTATTAAAGCCCATCTTTTCGAACCTGTCTGGTCGATTTTGACTTTTGAAAGAATATTTAATGTGTATTGGGAAGCGCTGAATGTAGCGGGGATGGAGCCTTATGTAACAAATGTTACTACTACTTTTTTGTTTTCTCAACGAGCATATGTAGAATGTACGTAAAGCAAAGTAATTCGAGAATGCTATTTTTTTTGCACATGAGCCCTTGAAATTCAAATAGTCTGCAAGTCCAATTGTCTATTTGTATATTGTGGAACTATCTATGCTATTTGTAGGACATGGAACAACAGTGCCCGAAGTTAGATCCCACCACCCCGAGAACCCGCGATCCAAAAAATGCTTACTATTTTTTTTGTTTGCTTTTTTGTCCATCAAGGTATGTAAAACAATGTACGTAAAGTAAACTATTTCGACAATGCTAATTTTTTTGGACATGACGACCTTCAAATTCAAATAGTCTGCAAGTCTGATGGTCAATTTGTATATTGAGGAACTCTCTGATTGTCAATTTTCAGCCACCCACCCCGAGAACCCGTAATGAAAAAAATGGTGAAGTATGGGACGAGGGCTTCGTGCATGCTTTATATATCTACTTTATAAAATTACATATTTCCTATGTTTTATTTATGCTATCTAGGAAACCTATAATTTGATAAATTTCAATGTCTTATGTCTAGGAGCCCTTTATTTAAAGAAAACTAATTCGGAAATGCTAATGTATACACCATAGTTAGATACCACCTATCCTCCAAGCCGCGTCCATAAAAATGGCTAAGTATGAAACCGAACGACGGCTGGTTGGAATGATCGCAGAACTCTTCATGCTATTTGCAGGGCACAGAACAACGAAAGCCTAATTTTCAGCCCACCACCCCGAGAACCCGTGATAATTAACCTATGTTGTCCAGGAAACCTATGATTTCATAAATTGCATTATCTTCTATCCAAGAGGCTTCTTTTAAAGAAAACTAATTCGGGAAAGCTAATTTATACACCACACACGACCTGTCATAGTATGCAACTGAACTGCAGTCGCCTGGAATGACCACAAAAGTGCGAGAAACTATAGTCAAACACAATTTACAATAGGAAAGTAAAATGGAGAGAACAGTTATATCTCCTACACAACATAAGGCAATTTCATCACTATGAAACTGTAGTAACACAGAATCCATGGAAAAATCATCGACAACTATGAAATATATTTTGAGCTCAACGAACTCTGCCTCAAAGCATAACAGATGAAATTGACATCGTCTGGAATTATTTACTCTGTTATTTTATTTTAATAATCCCAATTTTCATCCCTCCACCCCCAGAAGTCGCGATCATTAACCTATGCTATCCAGAAAACCTATAATTTCATAAATTGCATTCGCTTCTGTCGAGGAGGCCTTCTTTTAAAGAAAACTAATTTGGCAAAGCTAATGTATACACAAAACATGACCTGTCATAGTTCGATAGAACCTATTCGCGAAGCCGTGTCCATAAAAATGGCTAAGTATGCAACAGAATGGCGGTCGCTCGGAATGACCACAGAAACACGACAAACTAGAGTCAAACGCAGTTTACAACAGAAAAGTAAAAGGCAGATAACAACTATATCTCCCACATAGCAAAAGACACTCTCATAACTATGAAACCATAGTAACACACCTTCTTTTAAAGAAAACTAATTCAAAAAAGCTAATGTATACATCGAACACAACCTATCATAGTTTGATAGAACCTATTTGCAAAGCCGCGTCCATAAAACTAGCTAAGTATGCAACCGAACGATGGTCACTCAAAATGACCACATAAATGAGACAAACTAGAGTCAAACACAGTTTAGAATAGGAAAGTAAAAGGTAGAGAACAACTATATCTCCCACACAGAAAAATGCACTCTCATAACTATGAAACCATAGTAACACAAAATCCATGGAAAATGCATTGGTAGCTATGAAATATATTTTGAGGCCGACAAACTCTGTTTCAACGCATAACAGATGCAATTTACATCGCCTACAATTCTTTAGTCTGTTATTTTATCTTAATAGTATTCTATGAAAACCTAAGTGAAAAACAATTTAACCATACATCTAACCACAGATGCAACATCCCAACATTGCAAACCATGGGAAAACAATAAGAAAAAACTAAATAAGAACCCAACCAAGAAGCACCAAAAGGCCCAAGTGCAGGCGCAGGACTAGGTTCGCAACAATAAACAACATACAGTGAAGAAAGGAACAAGCAACAACCACCCCCCTAGGAACAAGGCTCTTCCAATCACGACTGCAGAAACCCAAATGTGAAAACTGAAACAACATGAATAGGCAAGCAAGAACAATGAGAACATGAAAATAAGAAATCAGTGCCATGAAAAAAGCAAGCATGGACTAGTGAACCAACAATGTCGCTATAGCACATAAATTCTAAAAACGGAAGAAAATGCCTTGTAACAAGCCTGTTGAGTAACCATTGAACACTACAAAGCCCATTAGGTAAACATTTAAGTCTGTCAGAAATGCACTGTAAACATTTAAGAAAAACATTCAATGTGGCGGGTCTCTGACGTATCCAAAATAAATTCATATATTTTTTGTAACAATAGTTCGAACACCAGAGAATGTATTGCAAAGACAAACTTTGGATATGCCACCATATCAAACATTGCCATAAATGTACCTAGCATAAAATTCTAAACCAAACATTTGAATTAATGGTACCATTAATCCACCTTCGACGAATGCATAACAAAATTTATGATTCAAAAAAGACCATATAATACCAAATACTTTGGAAATGAAAACATATTTTACATTGGAAATAACGAAGGCAGAGATAAGACCTCCAATCCTTTGTCCAATCAGATCTTGACAAACATGATACTTTTCCTTATATAAAAATCGATTTTTTCACTTCCCTTGTTCCAACAATAGACAATAGGAAAAGATTTCTGGTCAACGCACAAGCTAATGCTAGGTCAACGATTTATCGATCACTATATTCCCTCTATGCCTACGACAGGGACTAATAATATTGATATAATATATTGATATTATTAATATCTATGTAATATTTTTTTATACATTTATTAAAATTAATATTAGTCCTTAAAGATTGAAAAGGAGCATTGGCATTTAAAATCCTGAATTCTATCATTGCATGCCGGTGATAAAAACACAAATTCTTTGAGCGCCAAGCCAAACCTAAAATATAGAGGAAAAAAGTTAAATAAATCACTAATGAGAACACATAAATGGTTATAGACATTGAACAGATCAAGCGAATAACCTTCCAACACTTTAATCTATTCTACAAAGAAGACAATAATGAAGATTTAGACTTGGTTGAAAACATGCTCATCAACATCCACTCCATAATCATCTCTGAGGACAATGAAAGATTGAAAAGGTTAGTCATAGTAGAATAATTTTAGAGGGTTATGAGTCAAATGAACCCTAATAAATAAATTCGCCTAGATGGTTTCTTGGCTCACTTCTACAAAAATGTTGGTTCAATATCAAGAAGGATGTATTACAAATAATTCAATATGTGAAATGATTCCTCCCTATCTCGTTGTGTAATGTGTTGGTGCAATTATATGTATAATATATTTCCAATCATTAATATGTGAACCAAGATTCATAATAAATACATTTTTTACACCATATGTGTCAGAAACAGATACTTTAACTATGTCTAGTGAGTATACTAGAAATTAAAGCATTTCGACATATACACTTTGTTTTACTTAAAATCTAATCACAACTCTTAGTATGAAATCCAAAGGAAAATATATCTAAAAATAGATCTCTTAATCACTATGTAAAATATTTCTAGTGTATACTTCACATATTTTGCAAGATTCAAATACACTACAGAGACTATTCTACTTCAACAAATAACTAGCATAGGAAACAAGGTCTACTTTAGCAAATAACTAGTATAAGAAACACGGTTTTCCATTTACTGGCTCATGAAATACAAAAGATGGAATCTTGTATTGTTTCTGTAATGAGACACTGAACTAAGAAATCCCATTTGACTCTTCACATGCTCTTTTAAAATCAATGAATGCAACACAAAAGGAATTTTCATACAATCTCACAATCTGGAAAATCACTTCATTTCTACACAGGGAGGAGAGGTCTCATTGAGACTTTCCATTTTCTATCCCTTGTAATATGAAGGATGGATTCTTTGATATGATCCTGTACTAACACACCTTGCAATTCAAAATAAATTATAAGAGAACAATTTCCTTCCTAAGAACACAAACTCAGTGATGAAAATGATCAGGCTTCATAAATCTCTGCAACTAGTTTAACATTCCAAATTACTGAGAATGAGCTAAGTGTAATGCCTACAATTCTGATGCACCAAACTAATAAAACTCATAATAACATAATATAATTGACACCCTATTCACAATTGACATCTATATTCTATTGAAACCAAATGAGAGCTCAGATTAATAAAGATAATACCAGGTACCAAATGAATAATTAGAAGGTACAATACAATCCAATATCAATACCAGATCACAATAAACAAGTATAGAAATAAAATATACACTATAATTTACAGCAAGCTCATCAAGTGGGACCGGTGGGCCCTTTTTGATGCCAACAAGGAAGATTAAAAATAACTCACAAAATGATAAATTCTAAGAGACACACAAGATCAACAAATTCCACTTCATGCTAACCTTAAAAAATAAGTTTACAGAAAAGATGTGTTCATAAACGAATAATTCAACATAAAAATATTCAATTTCTTTCTTCAGTAACTTACATGCCCTCTTTATAAGAGAAACAACCTGATACAATTGAGGTAATAGATAACTCAATAGTAAATGTATCAAATCTCAATTTACTAATAGATGACTTTTCTTGTTTTAAAGTTCCTTCAACCTCATGACATGAAGTGGATGAGGATGAAGGAATATTGGATATACTTAGAATAGATGATATCGTTCACCAACTAACTCCTTGAACTCATCAAAATATCCATTCAACTGATAATTTATGGATGTTTAGGTACAGGTACCAGATGGCTTCTTATGCAAGTAACAAATAGTTTCTAGAATTTTCTGGTGTAGGTACTAGATGACTTCTAGAATGTTTTAGTGTAGGTACCGGATGAATTCCAATGCAGGTACCAGATGACCTCCAGTGCGGGTACTGTATGACCTGGAGAATTGTCTTAAAATTATGTCTTAATAAGATTTCTACAACGAGGCTATTAGATGGAATAAATCACATAGATAACTATTCTAACTATCGATAAACCATGAAAATTGTAGGCCAAATGTTTATTATCTCATGTACACCAAGAAATAGTTAAATGACTGTATCATCGAGAAAAATGAGTGGATTACTCATGGTTTTAAGGAAAAATGATTGTTATAGGGTGAAACATTAAGGTGATTGTGGATGTCAAAAAGAAAACTCAACATTTCCCCCATGCCTTATCCATTGCATGTCCTCATGCAACAATGATCCTCAAAATTTTAAAATTCATGTCATTTATAATTGAATTAACCATATGCTACTTGGGATAAAATATCAAGCCCTGACGTTCCACCCTTATTCATCTATTTAAAATCTCTTTTAAGTACTTTGCGATGTTACATATTTATTTTAAACTATGCTTCCCACTTTTTAATCGACTGAACAACCTTCTTAAATTTGATAGAGAGATGTTCTTTCTTCTCTCATAACTTTTGATTATGGGATTTAATCAATTCATTTTCCTTCTTTATATGTCAATCAAAAACTTCATATTTATCCACCTCTTGTCTTAATTTATCATTCTATTTTTGAAGCCTTTGTATCTTAATTATCATCTGATGCTTAGTTAGAGTGACCAGGGGTTATTCCCACTTCTTAACCTTTTTCTTATATTTTCATTCAAATCATAATTCTTTTAAAATCTCTTCAGCAAGTTCCTTTGTTGCATTAATCTCATAAATAGGGTCATCCCCTGCATCTGGTGAAGCTAGAATATCAATTGGTCCCTCTTGCAACATTGGGAGAGTATGTATTTTCATTTCTTTAATAGTACTCCTAGTAGTCTTGCGAGTAGGTTCTAGACTAATAGGGTATTTCTCTTCTAATACCTCCAAGGTTTGAATGACAGTTGCCTAAACCTCATCCTTAAATAATTGTCTTCTCTTTGTTTTTGTTGATGACTCAAGACTCTTTTTCTCCTGTTTCATTTTGGTCTTACTTCGGGTAGATGGTTTGGTACTAAACTCCTCAGGAGTCTTACTATTCCTTCGTGTTTTGACTCTTGACTAAGGAGTTTCTACTACTTTTATTGTCTTTTTTTTTTTTTGACTTGTTAACATATTTTGAGATGCTAGCCGCAACATCTTTGGCCTCACTACTTGGTTGCTTCTTTTTTTCACTACTTCCTAGATTTTCCTTAGACTCTTTACTTCCCTTCCATTTTCTTCCTTTTCCAATAGACTTAGGGGTACCTTCAGTACGGTTTGTAATAGTCCCTTCTAAGGTAAACTATCGAGTAATGAATTGTTTCCAAATACTTCCTCATTTTTTTTAATTTATAGACAACCAATAATTTCATTAAACCATGATGATAGAGACTTGTCTCTAGCTTCTTGGAAGTAGATCTAACCCCTCTAGCCATCTTACTTAAATGCATCCATAAAAAGTATGGGAAATTAATCTTTGGACCATCCTCAAAATGAAATAGCAATCTTAAATTGTAAAGGAAGGTGATGGCATACCCACCTTTGCAAGTTATAAATATTTGTAGGTTGGAAAGAATTTTCCAATACTCTCGTTTAACCCACTAGCGAGGATATATTTTTCCCAATCTAGATTTGAGTGTTATGGCAGTAACAACTTATGGAAAACTTGTCGGTCAATCACCATACAATTAATATATTTTTCACCTTCCAGTGGTAAGCCAATGTCCTCTGCTATAGAAGCTCCGGTCACCTGTATCTTTATGCTCCCCAACTGGGACATTTCATCATGTGGGCCTCAAAATTGTTCTATAAATGGTACCCATCCAAACTGTTGAAATTATTCTTTGCACACCTTATATTCCTTTATATCTCAAAATACCATAAACACAGGTTCATGGTGATGAACACCCATGGCTATCTTGAAATAAATTCTCAATTTAAGACAATGAACCAGGGTTTCTCGATAACAGGGTTTGGTACTAGAACATAGTAACATACCTCAGCAACAAAGGTGGTATACTGACAAAGGTTCATAAATGATATAGTGGTTATAATGATTCTCATCTAAATGGTGATGTCATTCATAGGAGTGTATTTTATTATAATTTTGAAATTTTAGTTATGATGGCAATGAAGTAGTACAAACTACTTGTTTGAGCATGTCTAGCCATGAGTAATAAAACACATTAGTTAATGATTTGTCACTAAGTCTTATCCAACCTATTTTGAGTAATAATTATAAGAAAAGGTTCATATGTGACTCTAATATAATTATATTATATCGGCCAAGAGATTTCATAAATGATTTTGACTTATAGGTTGCCTGCCTAGATTACATTTAAAATAAAAGTGACATAGTGATCATTTTCATACCATTAGAAGAAGGGAACACATAAATAATACATCCTAATATTATTAACTTGTCTCTTATCCAATTTTATAGAAACAAAACTCTTCTTGTTCAGGTAGGTTGAATTACCTACACTGAGGGTCCCACTTCCATGAAAACATATTTGTTTTAAAAGATAGAACCCTAAAGTGGATACTCAAAGGTTCTTAAGGGCATCACCAAAGAGATATAAAGTTCATCTCCTAGATTTGATTTTGATAATGATTTCTTCAGAACGAGACCCAAGAGATTTTATTTAGTTCCAGGTGTGACAATGTATGCTTTTCAACTCCCTTTACCCAACATAGCCCCACTGCCATCATGCGTGTTCAGTACCCCGACGGGTTTACTTTAGTACCATGCTTTAATAAATTCATTTTCCTTCTTTATATGTGAATACAAAACTTCATATTTAGCCACCTCTTGTCTTAAGTTCTCATTCTGGTTTTGAATCTTTTGTATCTTAACTATCATCTGATGCTTAGTAAGATTGATCAGGGGGTCTTCCCACTTCTTAACCTTTTTATTATCTTTGCATTCAAATGATAAATATTTTAAAGTATCTTCAATAAGTTCCTTTGTTGCATTAATCTCCTGAACAGGGTCATCCCCTACCTTTGGGGAAGCTGGAATATCAATTGGTTCCTCTTGCAAGGTTGGGAGAGTAAGGATTTTCATTTGTTTAATCATGCTCCTAGTAGTCCTGCAGGTAGGCTCTAGAATGATAAGGGATTTATCTTCTGATAACTCCATAGTTTGAAAGAAAGGTTCCTCAGCCTCATCCTTAAATATCTTCCTTCTCTTTGTTTTTTTTATGACTCAAGACTCTATTTTTCCTTTTTCATTTTGGTCTTACTTCAGGTAGATGGTTTGGTACTATATTCATCAGGAGGCTTACTATTCCTTCATGTTTTGACTCTTGACTCAGGAGTTGCCACCACTTTTATTTCCTTTTTATGTTTTGACTTTTTAACATATTTTAAGATGCTATCCCTAACATGTTCAACCTCACTAATTCCTAGATCTTCCTTAGACTCTTTACTGCCCTTCCCTTTTCTTCCTTTTCCTATAGACTTAGGCGTACCTTCAATATAGATTGCAGTACTCCCTTCCAAGGTAAAGTATCGAGTAATGAACTGTTTCCATCTACTTACTCATTTCTTTAGGTCATACACAACGAATAATTTCATTAATCCGTGAGGATAGAGACTTGTCTCTAGCTTATGGGAGGAATATATAACCCCTCTAGTCATCTTACTTAAACTCATCCATAAAAAGCATGGGAAATTAGTCTTTGGACCATCCTCATAATGAAACAATATTCTTAAATGATAAAGGAAGGTGATGGAATACCTACCTTCATATTTTATAAATATTTGCAGGCTGGAAAGCATTGTCTAATACTCCATTTTAACCCACTAGCGAGGGATACCTTTCGCCCAATTCAAATTTGAATGCTCTGGAACTAAAAACCTTTGGAAGAGCTGTCGATCAATCACCATACCCTTAAAATATTTTTCACCTTCCAGTGGTAAGCCAATGGCCTCTACTTTAGAAGCTTTGGTCACCTACATCTTTATGCTCCCCAACTGAACGGTATCACTATCATAACTTTGTGCAAAGGCTTGGGACATTTCATCATGGTGACGTCAAAATTGTTATAGAAAGTGTACCCATCCAACCTGTTCAAATTTTTCTCTGCATGTCGTATATTCCTTTGTATCTTGAAATACCATAAACACAAGCTGATGGCGATCAACCCCCATGCTTGTCTTGAAAGAAATTCTCAATTTAACACAAGGAACTAGGGTTTCTCGATAAGAGGGTTTTGTACCAAAACATAGTAACATACCTGAGCAACAAAGGTGGTATAATGACAAAGGTTCGTAAATGATATAGTGGTTATAATGACACTCATTTGAATGGCGACGCCATTCAAAGGAGTGCCTTTTATTATAGTTTTCAAATTATAGTTATGATGAAAATGAGGTACTACGAGCCACTTGCTTGAGCATGTATAGCCATGAGTAATATATTAGATCCGTTAATGATTTGAGACAAAGTCATATCCAAGCTGTTGTGAGTAATAATTAGAATAAAAGGTTCAGATGTGACTATGATATCATTATAAGATATTTTCCAATAGAATTCATAAATGATTTTAACTAATAGCCCCCTGCCTATATTACCTTTAAAATAAAAGTGACATAGTTATCGTTTACATGCCATTAGAGGAAGGGAACACATAAAATAATACATCCTAATATTATTAACTTGTCTCTTATCCAAGTTTATAGAAATAAATCTTTTCTTTTTTAGGTAGGGTTAATTACCAACACTAAGGGTCCCACTTGCATGAAAACATATTTATTTTAAAAGATAGAACCCTAAAGTGGATACGGGAAGGTCCTTAAGGTTATCATCCAAGAGATACAAAGTTCATTTCCTAGCCTTAATTTTAATAATGATTGCTTCATAATGATAGGCAGGGGATTTTATTTACTATAGGTGTGTCAATGTATGTTTTCCAACCCCTTTACTCGGCATAGCTGCACTTCCAGCAGGTTTGTTCAGTACCCCGATGGGTTTACCTTTGTACCATACAAGCATGTACCTGCATCCAGAAGGATTTTTCACTACCCTGAAGGGTTTACCTTGGTACCATACAAGCATGGCCCTGCTGCCAGCAGGATTGTTTAGTACCCTGGGGGGTTTAATTTTACATTCTGATACTTCATTTTATTATATTACTCAAAATATTTATAATGATGTATATTTTTCATTGATATATTTAGAGCATAAGGAAGGTAGGTGGTACGAGAGTATTTTATATTTATTAGGCACATAATTGATTGTTTGTATTTATCCCAAGGGTGACATCATCCACATTAGCCTTAAATATCAGTTATTCACTGTGTAATAGAACATCTTGGATAATGACTAAGAGGTCCCTCTACTTAATCCTATTAGGATTCTCATGAAAGTACATTAAGGTTTTAGAGGAGTGGTCCACCACATGATGTTTTTCATCAATATTTTTCAAGAGGAACTTATAAAGATAAACTTGGATAAGAACTTGTTGAATCAACTAGGTCAATATTGAGCATCACCCGATGCAATGAGTGCTAAGTGGACTATTCAAATCATGAGAATTTTTGGTCAGTTGCGACTAATACTCATGGATATGGGTCATAGATTAATGACTTACACTACACAGTTAATCCCAAAAATGATATCTAATATGTTTCACTGCGGAAGCCCCTCTATGATTAAATAATAAGAGTGAAGGGAGATCTAACTGGATAGCTCATAAGGCACAATAATTTCTAAGGTTTTGCAAATGGGGTAGAAAGATAATTGGGCTTGATTGTGGGGAAAACTCTGCAGGTAAGTGCGCTTGATCTAGATGCATCTTGAGATGAGTAACCACCTGGGAAGTCCTGATTACCGGGTGCAAGCCCTAGAAGTGATCATTGATGTTATGTGATTGATTTCGCAGGTTTCAATCCCATTTCTTCACCCCTGTGAGCATCACCCCATGCAATGAGTGCTAAGTGGACTATTCAAATCATGAGAATTATTGGTCAGTTGTGACTAATACTCATGGATATGGGTCATAGATTAATGACTTACACTACGTAGTTAATCCCGAAAATGATATCTAATATGTTGCACTGCGGAAGACCCTCTATGATTAAATAATAAGAGTGAAGGGAGATCTAACTGGATAGTTCATAAGGCAAAATCCTTGCTAAAGTTTTGCAAATGGGGTAGCAAGCTAAGTGGGCTTGATTGTGGGGAAAACTCCAGAGTTAAGCGCGCTTGAGGTAGAGACACCTTGGGATGGGTGACCACCTTGGAAGTCCTGGTTACTGGGTGCAAGCCCCGGAAGTGATGATTGATGCTATGCAATTGATTTCATTGGTTTCAATCCCATTTCTTCACCCCTGTGAACATCATCCGATGTAATGAGTGCTAAGTGGACTATTCAAATCATGATAATTATTAGTTAGTTGTGACTAATACTCATGGATATGGGTCATATATTAATGACTTACACTACATAGTTAATCCTAAAAATGATATCTAATATGTTGCACTACGGAAGCCCCTCTATGATTAAATAATAAGAGTGAAGGGAGATCTAACTTGATAGTTCACAAGGCACTTGATAGTTCTCTCCTATATGAATAAGTCTGGACAAAAAATCATCAACAATATACCTCTCTCGGGTCTATCTATAATAGTAATGTTGAATTATTATAATAGTAAAAACCATCTTGTAACTCTAGCATTTGTGATAGGTTTATTCATTAAAAATATAATAACTAAGTGATCAGTGTGTACAAAGAATTCATACCCAGCTATATAATGTTGAAATTTTTTAATGGCATGAACTACTACCAATAATTCTTTTTCAGTAACTGTATAGTTTATCTCAACGGGAGAGTGGTTTTTGTTGACAAAATAGATAGCATAGGGAAATTCGTTTTCTCTTTGGCACACAATAAAACCCAGATCTATAGTTGAGGCATTAGTGAAAATATGGAAAGGAAGGGACCAATTTGTCCCTCTCAGAATGGGAGCAGTTGAAAGCTTCTTTTTTAAAATTTCAAAAGCAATTTGACATTGAGGATCCCAATGGAATTTAGCATCCTTTGTTAACAATTTGAACAATGGGGAAGCTAGGTTTGTAAAATTTTGAATAAATTTTCTATAATATCCAACATGCCATAGGAAAATTCTAACTTATTTTTGGGAACTAAGGGTTTTGATTCAAGAAATGATTTCAATTTTAGCTGGATCTACCCTTATTTCGGTACTAGAAACATGATGTCTTAAAACAATCCCCTCAGTGAACATCATTTTGGATTTTTCATGGTTGAGGGAAAGGTTGGATTCTTTACATATGATAAACACCTTCTTTAGGTTGTCTAAGGCTTTCTTAAAATCATCCCCATATACTGTGAAGTCATCGATATATACTTTCACACAATCATGGGTTAAATAAAAAAACCTAGCCAGGACATCCCGTTGAAAGGTGACAGGGGCATGACATAACCCAAAGGAAAGGATTCTATAATCATAAGTACCCCATGGGAATGTAAAAGTGGTCTTCTCTTGATCCTATGGTGCAATTTGGATCTGGTTATAACCAGTGAACCCATCCAGAAAGGAATAATATTTTTTCCAAGACAAAGTGTCCAACACTTGATGTATAAAAGGTAAAGGAAAATAGTCTCTAAAGGTAGAATTATTTATCTCTCTAAAATCCACACTAATTATTCACTTTCCATTTTTATTAGAAGCAATGACTAATGGAGATATCCACTTACTATCTAAAATAGGATAGATCAAATTGACATTTAGGAGATTTTGGAGATCTTCTTTCACTATATCCTTCAAGGTTGGATTCATCCTCCTTTGAGGTTTTCTAACATGTATGATTTGATTATTGGTATAGATGTGATGGATAAAAGTATTTGGATGGATCCTTTTCATATCAGAATAGTCCCATGCAAATAAATCAGATTGTTCTTAAATCATTTGAATCAATTGATCATGTTGTTTAGCTTCCAAATCATAATTGATATAAAGACACTTCCTAGGGATTATTTAGACCAATTTCACAGGTGACTCCTTTCCTTTGTTCATTGTTGTCAGAGTAAACAAGGTAGAAGGATAACAAAGTTCCTAGAATTTAGAGGCTAAATATGTTTATATTCCTGAAAATATTGTGGATATTCAATACATTCAGTCTTAGCTAAGAATTGGCTTAAAATTTGTCTTCAGTTGGTTCTTTAAAACCTCTTATTTGTTTAATTTTTAATAAGGGTTGAGAACATTCCTCTTCCCCATATGAATTCTCTAACCATAAAGGAATTTGGATAGCTGGCTGGGAAGGAGGGAATAGAGTAATATTTTGGCTATGGGTCCCATTACAAATTTTCATCTCTCCAAACCAACCAGCCAATGAATACTTCAACAATGGCCAACAAAGGTCAACCAAGCACAACTGGATGTCCAGGTTTGGAGGATTTTGGATGAATTACCAAGAAGTCTATATGATACTCCCAAGAAGCTAGGGTGATTGTCACATCATCTAGACTTCCATATGGAATAATGACTTATTTGTATGCTAATTCCAATAGGGTTTGGGTTGGCCTTAAGTTATTTAGTTGGATTGTTGGCATGGTGCTAACACGAATAACATTTATTGTTGCTTCGAGATAAATAAGTGTATTTGGAAAAGAAATGCCATTAATTTCTATGCTTACCACTGGGTTCCCTGAATCATTGTATTTGACTGCCATTTCTGATATGAATTTTGACAACTTTCCAACCGCCTGTATAATAGGAGGTTCCTTCCTTTTTATTCTAGGATTTTTAATGAAAAGGTCCCTTACAATCTTGACATAGATAGGAATATATTTAATATCTTGTAGCAAGGGAGTATTTACACATATATTTCATGATTCATCTTCTAAATAAGGTGGATGGTTAGTTTCTTGAGGTAGTTCAGGTTGTGAGGTAGGTCTAGCTGGAATGTTAGGAGGAATTTCCTCTATAGAAGGGGTATCGTCATCTTCATCTGGCTGTTTTTATATTTTTTCTTATTTGATAACCATTGTATAATTTGTTTTATTTAAGGCCTTCCCATATATTGATTGGATTTCATTTAATCACATAGGTCAAAGAGGTATTCAATTCCATATTCCATGCATGTTACTTAGCTCTATTATTAGGGTTTGCAATGGGTTGTGCAATAATTGGGATAGGACAAGGAGGATTTGGATTATGTGTATCTTTCACTTGTTGCTTCTAGTTCATATTCATGGTAAATGTAAGTCGTTTATGTAGTTGAGGAGGTGGAGGTAGTGAAGGTGGATTAAATCCTGGAAAAAGATGAGAGATATTATAAGGGTACTATGGTTATGTAGCAAAAAATGGAAATTGCAAAGGGGAATTCCCATAGGAAATTCCCCTCCATCCCTATTTCCAAGGATGGACTTGGGGTTTTTTAGGTGTCCCTTGGGAATAAGGCATCGAAGGGACCCATTTCTATTGTGGGTGGTGCATGGAGGTATCTGGGAACATGTTAGGGTTTTGTTTCCTCCATAGTCTCTTAAGGGGATATGGTGTGTATTTAGGCTCTAATCCTCCCTTATAGATATCATGAAGGATAGATAGTGAAGGGATAAAATCATGAAGATGGGTTACATTTTTGCTTGTTTTATGAGAAAAAAAACTGTATTTTCACAAGTTCTTCAACTTCCGCCATACAAAAGTACTTTTTTTATTTAGAATTTCACTTTATAGTAAAAACAAAACTTGTGCAGAATTTTGTTATCTTTCCAATGACTAATTTATCACGATTTGATATCTCAATTTGACATTTGTTTAACAACATGTTCCTTAAACATGAAAGGAATGATAATGAGTAACTTTTTTCTACAACATTGTATCTATTATTAAACTTATGTTTTTAAGAAATGAAATATATTGCAACAATATATAGAGACTCTATTTTATTATGACTATAATTTTGAATCTAACGGATGAATATTATAATTTCTAGAATTTTTTGAAGTTGACCAAGCTGAAAACGTTGCATATTTTAAACACATGTTTTTCTACACCTTGTATCTATTTTAATTTTTACTTAAAACTAAAATCTAAAAATACCCTTTTGAAGAGAACAATGTAAGGATTATGAATATATTTGTTTCTAAATGTTTCACTATATATGTTTATAGATACCGATATTTCATTCCAACGAATTATAATGTCTATTGAATTTATTATTTAATGATTTTTTAAAAAAAATAATTAAATTTAGATAAAAATAATGAAAAAGAAAACAAATTATAGGAATTGAAAGTATATTCAATTTTGGAAATGATGGTGTCATTTTTGAAACCAAATTCTCAGTATTTGCAGGAGTCCGCAACCTCCAAAGTTCAGGTAAGCTTGGTGAAATTATCTGTTTTTTATTTTCAGTCCCAATTTCATGTTATCGGACAAAATAATCTTTCGGCCGAAACCTAGATTTTAATGGAATCAGTTAAAAATAAACGTTTCAACTGAAAATTCTTTCGGCCAAAATATTTTTACCACGGGAAAATAATTCATCCAAAAAACATTGTACACAGATTTCGAGGGCAACATTCAATTTGACGTGCAAATTTTTGGTTGAAAGGTTTTTCAGCCGAAAAAATTCCTAGCAACATTTTTTCAACCAAAAAATTGCTGCTAGGAATTTTTGAGACCCGATTGTCACGGAAGTGCTACCCATATTCATGATTTTACCCAAATGGAACCTCTTACTAGGATGATCCTTCATACAAATTCAACAAAATTCTACAACATTAATAGGGAACTCCTTCTCAGGATGTCTCTTCCTACAACGAGGACAAAAAATTTCCAAGTCAACATTCTCTTCCTCTTGTTTCCTCTTGATTTTAAGGGTATCCAATTGGATGTTGATTGTATTTAGGATATCTATTTTTAAATTCTCTAGTGTATTTACCAGTTCCATTCTTGTGACACCTCTTGTAGCAGGTTTAGCAATTTTGTTTGCAGGGTCTCTTGAACTTTTCCCAGTTTTGGCTTGACTATGGGAGTAGTTTTTACAATAATAGGAAATATAAAAAAATGTATTTCGGTATACATCCCTAGATATCATGAGGTTCATCACTTCTATATATTTATCCCTTACACCCTTCATAAAAATATTCCTAATCATGGTTGTGTCAAGGGAAAAGTGTTTGGTCTTTTGGTAGTTATAGAGGAACCTTTCCAAGTAATCCTCTAGGATTTCCTCCTCGGTCTGTTGCATCATGAATATGTCATTCCTAGCATCTCTAGGTATAAAATAATCTTGACACTTTTGGAGAAAATTTTCCTTCATGTCATCCCAGGATAAAATACTATGTTTCCCTAAACTCATGAACCACCTTAGTCTTGATTCTTTTAGTGTACCTGGAAATAACTTTAATCTTTTAGCATTTTCTATGTAATTATAACTTCTGAATAATTTATCAAGATCAAACAGAAATGAACCAGGGTCCTCAGATGACATACCGCGAAAGTGAGGTAATGATGATAATATATATTCTTCGTGGTGACATTTCTGGTAATGTCCAGTATCGGAAATACAAATGTATGTGTCTCATTATTTTCATTCCCTTCCTCGTCTTCCATATTTCTGAATAAAACTTTATAGGATGAAGGTGATGTTTCCCCACTAGGTGATGGTTCAACCACTAGATTTGTTGGGATATTAAATTTTTCCAATAACTTACATATTGCTCCAACTTCAGATTCAGCCTCTTGTGCAACTTCCTTTATTTCCTTTATAATTTCTTCTTCTCATTGGGTTGCCACTACTTCTCTTTCTACTTGTTGTGATATGTTTCCAAATTGAATAGTAGCTTCAACTTCAAGTTATTTTAATATAGGTTCAATTACTTCATTTGAACTTTCTCCTCTGAAACGTTTTCCTGCATAGTGATCAACATAATTAGTGGGAGGCGTTTTTCTTGGACCAAATAATTTTTCTAAAATTTTTGATGCAATAACTATTCCTTTACTATCCCCAAGTCTACTCATATAAAAGAAAAATATCCAATGGTAACAAAACACAAATTCTAACTATTAAAGGAAGAGGACAACCTATCTTTGGAGTGACCCCACCAAAGTGGATGCCCAAGTTCTTACCTCTTGTCTTACTGTCTTCTCTCCGCCCTTAGGTCATCCTTAAAAAAAATACAAAATCATCAAATCAATCTAATTCAAACACTACCTATTACCGTTTACCACTCCCCAACAACGACGCCAAAATGTTGGTGCAATTATATGTATAATATATTTCCAATCATTAATATGTCAACCATGATTCATAATCAATAGATTTGTGTAAAAGGTACAAGGGTTTTGTAATGAACAACATCACTTTGAATCCATAATATATATATATATATATATATATATATAATAATAATTGGTTGTAAAAATAATGATGATATTAAAAAGAAAGGGCCTGCCTATATATATGCCCTTTATGGTTTTATGAAGAGTAATGACTTTTAGTTATGACATTTTATTCAATTAATGTTTTATTTGTCATTTATTTATTATTTTAATGTCTTTATATATTATTATTTATTTATTGTGACATTTCCCTTCCCTTAAATTTTTCTTTGTCCTCAAAGCAATGATAAGGAAGGATGTAACTGGAGAAGGTGCTCTGACTCCCATGCAGTGTCTTCTTTAGGTAGGTTTTTCCATTTAATCAGATATTCCTTGATTACTAGAGAATGTAATCTCTTTTCCTGGGTGGAAATAATGACCTCAGGCCATAGATTATTTTAGGGGCTAAATTTCACAAATGGGCTAATTTTCCATGGTTTTTCCCAAAAAAAGATTCGCTAATTTCCATTTTTTCTAAAAATGATTTGCCCAAATTCCATAGAATAGAATTATTTTACCTTAAAAATCATCAAAAAATTATAGAAACTATATAAAATCCTTATAAATATGAATACTTTTACAAAAGTATCACCAACCATTTTACATTTTCCATATTACAGACTAGTAAGATTACCCCAGGTTTCTACATTTTAATATAAATTTCCATCCTTAAAATCATCCCTGCTTCAGGCTCTAAAATGATTCTTCCTTCCTCATCCAACATAGGATGTATGGTTTGTGCCTTTTTTTGTTGCCCCAACACTCTCTTTATACATGATACATGAAATATGTTGTGGATACAACTTTTATCTGGTAAATCCAACTGGTAAGCTACGTGACTGATTTTTCTATTTATTTGATATGGTCGATAAACTTTTGGATCCAATTTATTCTTCCCATGTTGTTTAAGGGATAATTGTTTGTAAGGTTGAAGTCTCAAAAATACCCAGTCCCCTACTTTGAACTCTCTTTATTTTCGGTTTTGGTCTGCTTGTTGCTTCATTTGGCTCCTTGCAAATGTTAAGTTTTCTTTGAGTAATTGAAGGATTTTCTAACTTTCGTCTAAATGGCCTTTTACTGATGCAAATTTTATGTGGTTGGTGTCCAACTCCTTCCAAGATGGAGTTTTGTAACCATAAAGAGCTTGGAAAGGTGTCATTTTAGCGGATGTGTGATAAGTGGAATTATACCACCACTTAGCAAGGTGCAACCATTGAAACAATTTATTTTGTTTGTTGGAGATAAAACAACGAAGATAGGTTTCTAAACATTTATTGATGACTTATGTTTGACCATATGTTTGCAGGTGGTATGTTGAGCTCATATTGAGAGAGGTTCTGATCCATTTGAAAAATTATCTCCCAAAATTCCCTTTAAATTTGACATCTCTATCGTTGACGATAACCTTAGGGAACCCATGTAGTTTGTAAATATTTTTACATAGTATTTCAGCCATTTGTTTTGATGAATCTATTTTCCTTACTCCAATAAAGTGTGCATACTTAGTTAGTCTGTCTACTACTACTAATATTTTATCTTTTCGTTGGATATGGGTAGTCCTTCAATGAAATCCATTGAAATTTCTTCCTAGTTTTGTTTGGGAATGTGTAACGGGTGGAGTAACCCGGGGGTTGACATATATTCATTCTTATTCCTTTGATAAAGATCAGATTCTGCTACATATTTTCGAAAATATGCACTCATCCCTTTCCAAAAGAATGATTTGCATGCATTATAGTATGTTTTGAAAAATTCTACATGACCTACGGCTCGGAAATCACGAGATTCTTGAAGAACCTTGGATTTAAATATTGAATTTGTATCTAATTAGATTATCCCTTTATACCATAAGATGTCATTTTTCCATTCAAACTTAGGATATTGATTTAAATTATTGATTATATAGGAAGTCTCCAGTTTTTTTTCATTCTCAGTTTGAATTTCATCCAACCATTTTGGAACGGCTATTGATATTGCAAAAACTTGTGTTTATTCATCTTTTAGTGATAGGGCATCACCCGCGATGTTGTCTTTTCCTATTTTATGTATAATTTTCATATCAAACGTGGCAATTTTCTCTATCCACTTTTGTCGTTTGGTTGACAATGTTGTAACAAATAATCGATAATTTTATGATCTATGTGTATCAAGAACTTACTTCCCAATATATATTGGTTCCATTTTGTTAATGCATGCATGATGGAAAGAATTTCCTTGTTGTAAGTGGATTGTAATCATTTTGTTTGATTTAATTTTCTTCTCTCACAAGCTATTGGGTGCCCATGTTGCATCAATATTTCTCAAATTCCAAAACCTGACACATCACACTCGATGATGAAAGGTTTGGAGAATTCAGGTGTTTCTAATATCGGGGTTGTGGACATAGGGTTTTTTAAGTTTTCAAAACTTTTTTGTGCTTCCAAATTCCATTGGAAACAGTTTTTCTTAAGGAGATTTGTTATAGGGGCGGTTAAAGGAGCATAATTCTTGACAAATCTTCGATAATATCCTACCAATACTAGAAATCCTCTAAAATTGGATATGTTTTTGGGTTTAGGCCATTCTGTGATTTCCTTGATTTTCTTGGGGTCTACCTTGACTCCTTTTTTGGATATGATGTGACCAAGGTACTCTACTTCCTCCTTATCAAATGCACATTTTGACATTTTAGCATAGAATTAATTTTCCTCCAGAAGAGATAACACTTTTCCCAAATGTTTCATATGCTCCTCCAATGTTCTATTATACACTAAGATATCATCGAAGAAAACTAAGACATGTTTCCATAAGTGTGAGAGAACTAATTCATTCATTGTCGCTTGGAAAGTGACCGGGGCATTATTTATCCAAAAAGGAATCACCTTGAATTCATAGTGTCCTTCGAGTGTCTGGAAGGAAGTCTTGGCTACATCTTCTAGTCTGACTCTAATCTGATAGTACCTAGATCTTAAATCAATTTTTGCAAAATATCTTTCTCCGTGAAGTTCATCCAACATATCATCAATAAATGGGATGGGAAATTTATTTTTAATGTTATTTTCTTTAGCCCTCGGTAATCTATGCATAAATTGAAAGATCCATCTTTCTTTCAAACTAACACTACTGGAGCTGCATATGAAATTATGATTTTCATGATTACACCACATTTTAATAGGTCTTAGACTAATCTTTCTATCTTTGTTTTGTGGTGATGAGGGTATCTGTGTGGTATAACCTTGACTAGGCTTCATATTGGTTTAACTTTAATTATATATTCTATTCTTCTTTGTGGCGGTAACTCCAGGGACGGTCTTGAAATACCTTATTGTGTTTTTTATTTCGATCTTGGATTTCTAATATTCTTGAGTCATCATGTTCTCATTCTTGTATTTCTATGTTGTGGCATTGGATGAAGTATGTGGTTTCTCCATTTTAGATTATTTTTTCCATTTTTTGTGACGACACAACCTGTGTTTGTGGAGGTTGAAAACCATCTAATTTATAACTTTTCCCTTGCCACTTGAATTGGATGAAATGTTCCTAGTGATTGACTGAGTATGTGCCCAAGGTTTGTAACCATTGGACTCCTAAAACCACATCTAATCCTCACTGACGGATGGTGTAGAGTTCTGATTCCAAATTGAAATATTGCATCTGGGGATTCACCTTATGGTATTTCCTGACATTTCCAATTTTTTTTCCATATGCAACCATTACTTTCATGTCTGGGACTGGATATACAAACAATTTAAGTTTCCTTGCAATATTGATATGGAGGAAATTGTGGGTACTTCCAGTGTCGATTAGTACAATGACATTATCATTTTTGATATGTCCTTTTAATTTAAGAGTTTGTGGTTGGGTAATGCATGTGATGGTTGCGAGCGATATTCTTGGTGTGTTGTCTTCTATGAGTTCTGAAGTGTCATTTTGGAAATTTTTTATTTCTTCATTTATTGATTCTGTTGAGTCCCACATATGTCTTGGGTCCCATTTCTCTCCACATCATTTACGTTTTCCTTCTTTTATCCTTTGGGACTCTAAACTAGTTATTCTATCTTCACGTAGATTGGGTGGTATGTATTTTTCATTTTCTATTGTCTGAGGTACACTCCTTCTCGAGTAAACCTTGTTGAATCTTTATTGGCCTTCTAGTTTTTCTTTTTTGAATTTTTCCTTGTGTATTTCTATTTCTACTATAGTAACCTCATGTAATATTAACTCGTATTGGATATGTGGCTTGAGACAACCTATGTAATAATGGATTAATTGATTATCAGATATTCCAAATACTCAGGTGGAAAGAGCTTCCCATTGATGTGTAAATTCATATATATTTCCTTTTTGTTGTAATATGGTGAGTTTTGAAAAAAACTAAATTTTTGAGATTCCTTGGAATCTTTTAAAAAAGTCATTTTTGAAAGAATTCCAATTATATTACTGAGTTATTCCTTTCCATCATAGATACCAATTGTATGCAGTGCCTTTTTGGTACATGGATGTGTATTTAACCTTTTATTCATCGATTATAATATTATATATCTAGAAATATTCTTCATTTTTGTTAAACCAAGCCACAGATTGGTTATCGCCTGCATTGTATTTTTCCAGTTCAATTTTGGCTTTGGGAGGATAAATTATTCAGTGTTGATGTTGTGATATAGGTTGGGAATTTTAATTGTAGGGAGGTGGTGGCAGCGGTGGTGGTGCAGGTGATGTGTTAGATTTGTTTGAATAACTTCGTTGTGGTTGGGTGGATTTTTGGTGCCCTTGGCCTTTTATTAAATTTAAAATCTCATTATTATTTTCTTCCTAATGTTGTGTGATCAAAACTAGACTTTATCGCAAATCGTCATCTATTTTGCGTTTAAAGTTTCCCAAACGTCGTTGTAGGTTAACCCTAAGTTCTTGAAAAATATAGTCTTTAATATATTGTTTTAGATTATCCATGCCTTTTTGTAATTTGTTTATGACTTCCGTTGAAATATTTTCTTTAAGATTGTGGGTCAACTCTTGTTTGAGTGCCTCATTGTTGAGCCTTATTTCTTCTAGTAACTCATCATGATTTTTTTGTATTAACTTTTCAAGTGATTTTCTAATTCTTTTACACTCTTGGTCTATTTTTTCCACTTGATTTTTTAATTATGATATCCTTCTGCTATTTAGGGTTGAGTGTTTTTTTGTAATTTTGATCTTGCTTGGAATATCCCCTTTTTAATTATTTGTAAAAAATTGTATGTAATTTACGGTGGAAGGATGTGAGATGAGATGTGGAGAGTGGAGGTGTATAGTGGGTGAATAATGAAACAAATGGAGAATGGGAGGGGAACGATGTGGGAGTGAGGGATGAAGACTGCGAAGAGATGCAGGCTATGGAAGAATGGGGGGGCGTGAGTTGTAGGAGACGTGCGTTGTGAGATGGTGTGTGTGAGTGTGGAATGACTGTGATATAGGTAGATAGGTCGGTGTGTGGAGAGAGGCCTATGTGTGGGAGTGAAGAGAGGTTGGTGATTGGGAGTGGAGAATGGGGAGTGGAGGGTAAGGAGTGGAGAATGGGGAGGGTTACATGAGGGTTCGAGCAAGTGGATAGGGGGTGGGAACAGGTCACGGGGGAGTGGGGAGAGGCTGTGAGGGAGTGAGGGGGGGTTTTGGGAGAGAGTGACGAGGGTTATGGGAGAGTTATGGAAGGTTGGGAAGGCTGTAGTTTTAGACTCTGGGGGAGATTTACATAAATGGGGTTTGGGGGGTGAGGAAAAACGACATGGGGTGTGTGGGGGATGAGGGGGTTGCAGGTGAGGGGAAAAAGTCAGGGTGTGGTGGAATGAATGTGATATGGAGGAGCGACCAGCTCTGATACCAATGTAAAAGATACAATGGTTTTGTATTGAACAACTTCATTCTGAATCCATAATAAGATATATATAATAATAATTGGTTGTAAAAGTAATGATGATATTACAAAGATAGGGCACGCCTATATGTATTCCCTTCATGGTTTTATGAAGAGTCATGACTTTTAGTCATGAAATTTTATTACATTAATGTTTAATTTCACTTTTATTTATTATTTTAATGTATTTATATTATATTATTTATTTATTGTGACAAATTGTTACACCATATGTATTGTAAACAGATACTTTAACTATGTCTAGTGAGAATAGTAGAAATTATATCATTTCCAGATACACACTTTGTTTTATCTAAAGTCTAATCACAATTATTAGTATGAAATCCAACATAAAATCTATCTAAAAATGGATGTCTTAATCACTATGTAAAATCTTTTTAGTCTATACTTCACACACTCTTCAATATTCAAATACACTCTAGAGACTATTCTATTTCAACAAATAACTAGTACAAGAAACAAGGTTTTCCATTTACTAGCTCATGAAATACAAAATATGGAATCCTATCTTGTTTCTATAATGACACACTTAACTAAGTAATCACATTTGATTATTCACACACTCTATTCAAAATCAGTGAATGAAGCACAAAAGGAATTTTCATACAATATCACAATCTGGAAAATCACTTCATTTCTACACAAGGAGCAGAGGTCTCATTGAGACTTTCCATTTGTTGGCCCTTGTAATATGAAAGATGGATTCTTTGAGTTCCTCCTGTACTAATACACCTTGCAATTCAGAATAAATTCTAAGAGCACAATTTCCTTCCCAATAACACAAATTTAGTAATGAAAATGGCCGCACTTTAGAAATCTCTACAACTATTTTAACATTCCAAATTATTGAGAATGAACTAAGTATAATGCATAAAATTATGGTGCACCAAACTCATCACAATCATAATAACACAATAGAATTAATACCATATTCACACTTGACATATATATTGTATTGAAACCAAATGAGAGAACAAATTAATAAAGATAATACCATGTACCAAAAGAATAATTAGCAGGTATAGGAAAATAACAGATCAATATGGATCACAATAAATGAGTAAAAAAATAAAATCTACACTATAATTTACAGCAAGCTTAACAAGTTGGACCAGTGGGCCCTTGTCGATGCCAACATGGAAGCTTAAAAATAACTCACAGAGTGAGAGATTCTAAGAGACACACAAGATCAACAAATTCCACTTCATGTTAACCTTCAACAAATGAGTTTACAGAAAATATATGTTCATAAACCAATACTTCATCCTAACAATATTCAATGTCTTCCTTTAGTCACCTATAGGCCCTATTTATAAGAGAAACGTCTTGATAAATTTAAGGTAATAGATAACTCAAAAGTAAATGTATCGAATCTCAATTTACTAATATGTATGACTTTTCTTTTTTTAATGTTCCTTCATCCTCATGACACGAAGTGCATGAGGATGAAGGAATATTTTATAGACTTAGAATAGATGATATTTTTTACCAACTGATTCCTCAAACTCATCAAAATATCCATTCAACTGATCATGTCTAGATTTTCATGTACACCTACTGGATGGATTGTGATGTGGGTACTATATGGTTTCTAGAATGCTCTGGTGTAGGTATCGAATGACTTTTGGAATGTTCTAGTGTAGGTAATGGATGACTTCCAGTGCAGGTACCAGATGACCCCCAGTGAGGGTACTAGATGACCTAGAGCATTTTCTTAGAACCCTATCTTAATATTATTTCCACAATGAAGCTATTAGATGGAATAAAGCACATAGATAACTATTCTAACTATCAGTAAACCATGAAAATAATAGGCTAAATGTTTATTACCTTATGTACACCAAGAAATAGTTAAATGAGTGTATCATCGAGAAAAATGAGTGAAATACTCATGTTTTTAAGGAATCATAATTGATATAGGGTGAAAAATTAAGGTGACTGTGGATGTCAAAAAGAAGAGTCAACATAGTGCTTCCTATAAAATCATCTCAAAAATATAGCTAACGGTCTCAAGCCCCTCCTTCCAAACATCATATCTCCAAACCAAGGAGGTTTTTTGGAGAAAATAAAAAATGGTGTATAACATCCTGCTTTTCAAAGAAGCAATCTATTCAAGATAGACTTGTGGGGAGCAAGGAATGGACATAAAAATACTTATGGATAATTCCTTTGGCATAGTTATACATAGATTCCTTTAGGTTGTCCTATCCAAGTTCCGGTTTAATGAGAATTTCATCTCTTGGGTAGTAGCATGTATTCATTGTCCTTGGATCTCCCCCCTAGTGAATGGTAGGCCACCCCTATTTTAAAATCTACAGAGGTATTAGGCAGTTTTGATCCGTAAATGATACACCTATGTGTTGTCTGTCTCACTAACATGGCTTCTACTGTAGAATAAAATTATATTCTCTATCTTGATCTTCGTGGAATGGATGTAATCCTTGCAATATTCCAATCAGTCAAGTCGACCAACTAATAAAATCATTGAAACAATGAAGGAAAGTCACATCAGATACAAATTCAAATTTGATTAGATGAAAGGAAATTCAACTACCTACGATTTGTGTTGGAAGAGGCAAGTCGATTCAAGTGAAACGGGATATGACCACTCATAAGTCGAGTCGATTAATGAGGGGTTGATCGGTTTCTTTGCTAGTTGGTTCAACCATTTTCTATTCGACCAAAGAAGGAAAATAGAAGCAATGAAAACCCTGGTCCAAAGGAAGGAATATCTGGTCAAACATACATCATTCTTAGGTGAGTGAAAATGAGGAAAATGACCAAAAATGTGGGGGCGAAGAAATCTAGTGGAAAAAATTGACCAAACTATCCAAATTACTATATAGTGTTGGAAGATTGGTTGTTGTCATTGATGTCAACCCTAGTCATGGGTTTTGGACAACAATATTGATAAAGGTATTTGGACATGAAGGACAATGCACATGCATATACAACACCCATGAATGGATAATATACATCATGTTGTTTCCGATGGTATGTGGCATGTCACATGGACCCTCATGGTTGAGGAGAAACGAATTTTTGAAGATGACAAAGTGAATTGAAGAAGGATGTACATGTAGGCCCTGAAAATAATTAAAGAAAAGAATTACAAAATAGGAAAGTGTCAGGTCCGCCCTAATGTTAAAAGAAAGTGACATAAATGGTATAAATAAACATCATTATACATTCATTTGATACAAGTCAAATTTTAGAGGGAATAAGAAGTAAAAGAAGTCCGGATTTCAAGGGAGGATGAAGTCTTTTGGTGATGTGTTCTAAGGTATGTTATTTTCAGGTCATCTTACCATTTTTTCTATAACATTTTCTCTAGATCTATTCTGATGGTGAAATCGCTATGGTATCGATAATACATATCAAGGTACCTCTGGAAAAATTTCAGCTCTTGATTCGCTATAATTATGGAGATACACTTTGTGGAAGATAGGGTTTGTGACCAGTCCTGAAGCTAGTCAATAAACAAGTGTTCTAGGTAAAACAGTCATAACTTCTTCATACAGAATCTAAATGAAGTGGGACTACTTCCATTGGAAAGAGTATGGACTTTATTTTCTTGTGTGGTAGTTTTAGAATCATATGTTAAATATTGAGCGTGGGGCATGCTATACAAGTTGGGTCTTCTGAACAGACTAGAATTGAATAAAGTCTACCATTCTTTCTATAACCTCTTTTTGGGGAGGATTCAAGGAGTGAAAATTGGAGGAGTTTCAGAGAATACATTGAGCAATATTATCTATAGGATCAGAGTACTCAAAGAATTGAAGAATTGCAGAATTTGAAGAAGTCTAAGGAAGCATTATCAGGTTCTATGTGATGATTGGTTGATGGTGATGATTTAATGTAAAGTTTTATTATCTCTCATATATTCTTAGGTGGAAGGAAGGGGAAAGGATGGAGAGTTAAAATCTCTCTTGATATTGGAGGATTTTATATTCCTCTTGGAGCTTTATCCCTCCCTTTACATTTGGAAGTTGTAGCTAACTTTGGAAGTCATTACTTCCCTTGAACAAAAACTATTGATTATTTCTCATATATTGTACATGGTTTATTGTGGTGTATTGGTGTAACTCTTATACTATTGTTCATTGCTCATTGGATATAATTGAATGGTTTAAGTATAAGTTGAAAAAGGTTTTTAAATTGTACTTGATATTGATTCACCCCCCTCTCAGTATCAACAATTGGTATCAGAGCGGGTTACCTTCGGTACAGTTTAACCATTGGAAGGAATATCCTATGCAGAAATGGAAGACAACATTCCAAATGGGATTCCACCATTTGATGGAAGAAATTTTGAATACTAGAAAAATAGAATGGAAAATTATTTGAATGCTCTTGGGGCAGATGTTTGGTTCTCAATTTCTTCAAGATATAATGCTTTGAAGAAACCAAAGACTGCAGCTCAGAAGGAAGAAAAAAGGAATAACAAACTGGCAATAGATACCATCCTAGATGGATTGATAGATTCAGTGAAATCCAAGGTGGGATCATGTGCATCAGCAAAATAGCTTCAGGACAAGCTACAAGACCTTTATGCAAGGGAAGAAGTAGTAGAAGAAGAAGAAGTTGAAGAAGATTACTACATCTCAGATTTCAAAGAAGAAAATAGAGGTCAGTTCTTTTGCTTTAATTGTGAAGGAGTAGGACATGTTAAATTTGAATGTCCTCATCCAAGGATTGAAAGAGATGACAATGAAGAAGAAGAAAATCATGAAGTAGAAATGATTCAACAAGAAGATGAGAATCTTAAAAAATTGAAGCATGTTGAGATTGAAAATAGCAAGCTCAAAGACACACGTAGAAAACTAAGAAGTCAATTGGTTAGTTGTGAAAAGACAGTTGTAATCTTGAAGAAACAATTAGAAGACTTTGAGAAACTAAGAGAAGAAACCATTTCCTTGAAAACTCTACTCGAAGAAGAAAGCAGAATAGGAGAAGTAAGGAATTTCCAAATGAAGAAGAAAGAAGAAGATTATGAGAAACTTGAAAAAGAAGTTGTCTCATTGAGGAAGAGCTTAAGAAACTCTCAAGTGCCAAAAGACTTAACATATCTTGGATGCATGGGTGAAACTTCATACAAAGAAGATGCAAATACCAACAAGAAGATTGAAGAAAGATATACACAGACAATTGATGAGAAGTGAACCAGGATACCAAAAAGAAGGAATGATTACAAAAAAGATGAATATCCAAGAAGACCTCCTACCTTCAGGAATCAAAGAAGCTTCAATCAGTATGAAGGAAAATACAGAAGAATAGATCATGAATCCAGATG
>JASDQU010013651.1:41381-51392 GCA_032191745.1 Picea mariana
CAAGATTGATAAAGGTATTTGTACATGAAGGACAATGCACATGCATATACAACACCCATGAATGTATAGTATACATCATGCTATTTCTAGTGGGTGGTATGTGGCATGTCACGTGGATCCTCATGGTTGAGGAGAAATAAATTTTTGAAGATGACAAAGTGAATTGAAGAAGGAAGTACATGTAGGCCCTGAAAAAATAATTAAAGAAAAGAATTACAAAATAAGAAAGTGTCAGGTCGGCCCTAATGTTAAAAGGAAGTGACATAAATGGTATAAATAAACATCATTATACATTCATTTGATACAAGTCGAATTTCAGAGGGAATAAGAAGTAAAAGAAGGTTGGATTTCAAGGGAGGATGAAGTCTTTTGGTGATGTGTTCTAAGGTATGTTATTTTCAGGTCATCTTACCATTTTTTCTATAACTTTTTTTTTAGAATGATTCAGATGGTGAAATCGCTATGGTATTGATAATACATATCAAGGTACCTCTGGTAAAAATTTCAGCTCTTGATTTTCTATAATTATGGAGATACACTTTGTGGAAGATAGGGTTTGTGACCAGTCTTGAAGCTAGTCAATAAACAAGTGTTTTGGGTAGAACAGTCATACATTCTTCATACAAAATCCAAATGGCGTGGGAGCACTTCCATTGGAAAGAGTACAGAATCTAGATTCTTTTGTGAGAGTTTCAAAATTGAATGTTAAATATTGAGTGCGGGGAATGCTGTACAAGTTGGGTCTTCTGAACAAACCAGAATTGAATAAAGTCTACCATTCTTTCTATAACCTCTTTTTGGGGAGGATTCAAGGAGTGAAAATTGGAGGAGTTTCAGATAATACATTGAGTAATATTATCTATAGGATCGGAGTAGTCCAATACTTGAAGAATTTCAGAAATTGAAGAAGTCTCAAGAAGCATTATCAGGTTCTATATGATGATTGGTTGATGGTGATGATTTAATGTAAAGTTTTATTATCTCTCATATATTCTTGGGTGGAAGGAAGGGCCAAGGATGGAGAGTTCAAATATCTCTTGATATTGGAGGATTGTATATTACTCTTGGAGCTTTATCCCTCCCTTTACATTTGGAGGCTGTAGCTACCTTTGGAAGTCATTACTTTCCTTGAACAAAAACTATTGATTATTTCTCATATATTGTGCATGGTGTATTGTGGTGTATTGGTGTAACTCTTATACTATTGTTCATTTCTCATTGGATATAATTGAATGGTTTAAGTATAAGTTGAAAAAGGTTTTTAAATTGTACTTGATACATATTCACCCCCCTCTTAGTATCAACATATAAAGGGTGAAGTTACTCTTGAATAGTCAATAAATTTAATAGGGAGAATTTACCACTTCAAAAAAATTGAAAATGTTTGGGGGGTGATTTTGGAGCCCCACAATCAATAAAAATGCCCAAGGGCAATTTCTACAACCCACAATAAGAAAAAAAACATCCAGGAGTATGAAAATTTGGCGAGGTAAGTCAAAATTCACCCAGGAAGAAAAAGAATGCAATGTACAACCAACGGGAAAAATAAAAATTCTCAACAATGATAAATTACATGCGTAGGTTCTACATGATGGAAATTTACTTCAACAACATATGCATAGAGCACCATAACTCATAAAAAAAGTACCCATATAACAAAAATGCATCAACTCACATATACCAACGTTTAAATGAGATTATTTTACTATGCTTCGAAGAAAATTAAAAAGGGGTGAGCTATACACAAACTCTGTGTATTGTTACTCACTGACAATACAAAATTGCAGAGGAAAAGGCTCAGAGACACCTTCGCTTTGAGTGAATAGCAAATTTAACTCCCTCATTCACTTAACTTCAAGAAGGATACCCTCTTCGAGCTCTAATTTTTTATACTATCCTTCCCTATTTCACCTTGCATCTCCCTTCATTTTCCTATTCACTTCTTCTCTCATTATTTCTAATGGGATTATTTTGGAAGGCCAATTGTCACAATTGTTTTTTTCACCTTCCCATTGTGTCAAAAGACCAAATAAAATGAAATAAAACAAAAGTTACATGTTTATTTACAACATTTACAAACATTTTCCAAGATCCAATTCAGATCAAGGGCTGCCCCCTCTCCCTTGTTCTTTAAATTTTGATGGAACAAGTTTTCAATAGAAGGCTAGATAGGGATAGACTTTAGAAGAATCTATTGGGGATTAAATTTTACAAGGAAATAAAAGGATAATAACTCACATTTTGTAGATGACAGTATTTTGTTGGGAGGAGAATCAAAAATCATATCCAACATATTTAAAAGGGAAATGGATGACAACATGTCAGCTTTAGGAGGACTCATCAATACATATAAAAGACAAATATACACTTGGAATATAAATGAAATAACTTTGGTATCCATTGTCAGAACACTTCATTTTTCACTTGCAGATAAGTGGAAAAGTTTTAAATATTTGGGAATTCCCATATTCCTCAAGACTCTTGCATATTCTTCTTGGAAGCAAATTTTAGACAAGATTAAGGATACATTTGATCACTGAGGATCAAAATGGATTAATCATGTAGACACAATGGTTCTCATAAAATTTGTGCTATCATCCCTTTCAATTTTCCAATACTCCTCACTACTTGCACCTCTCAGGATTAAATCTTCTATGGCTCAAGAAATTAGATGATTTATATGGAAATTGGGAATATATAATACTAAACCATTCCACTTATTCAAATGGAATATTGTAATTGCCCAAAAATCCCATTGTATCTTAGTGATTAAAGGCCCAATCATCTCAAATTGATCCCTTGGATTCAATCTTCTTTGGAGGATGGTTTTTGAAAAATGACAGTGTCAGAAAATATTAATTATTCATAAATACTTTTCAGCAGGAAGGCTCCACTACGTGGACAATGAACCAAAAGATCTCCAGAGATCTTAAATCTAGTTCCTACTATAAGTCTCATTCCTCCTAATTCAAAATAAACTTACCTGGATACCAGGAAATGGTCAAAACATCATTTTCAAATTTGAAAGTATCATGGGTCACTCACCATTAAAACATGATATTCAACTCCATCACATTTTTACGTGGCTTGAGGAATGAGGGAAAACTACTCTCTATGATCTCTTAAAATGGATTAGGATGATAGGGAGCTATATGGGTTGGGATTTGGGTGTCCCCATACCCCATCTTCTTCATCGTTTTTAAGAACTCACTCTCCCCCACAAAGGATTTCCACCCACTCATAATAAACATAAATATTCCAAGGGTTGGGGCACTCACATTACTAGTTGGTTAGGAATGGATACAATTCCCTGCACTATTTTAATATGACCTTTCCCCTCCTTATTTTCAATGGAAATTTATCTAGAACCAGGATGGTCTCCCAAAAATAAACATCTTCAAATAGACCTTGCAAGATAGAAAAACATTAATAGGAGACAATCTATCTAAGAAAATATTGTATGGACCATTCAAGTGTTTTCTTTTTAAGTATTCTCAAGAGACACCTCTGCATGTTTTTTTTACTGTCATGTTTCTCGATATGTGTGGAAGGTAGTTCTTCAATATCTATATCAAAGATTTTGATGGACCTCCTCCATGGGGAATCTTTTTAGTAGATGGAAATATTATTATGAGGGATCATTCAAGCTTAAGATTTTATTAAAGGGATTATTGATGGCTCTTCCAAAGGACATTTGCTAGAAAATATGGATTTCCCACAACAATATGATATTTTTCAGAGAAAAAATCATTCTTTCTTTGGTGGAACAAAATCCTACCAATATGTTATTAGAGCATATAAATTACAAGGAGATATTTTCAAACCCCCCTTAGCAATTTGATAGCAGTGAATAAGTTTCATTTCATCAATTTTCTATTAGCTCCACCTCGGAGGTATTTATTCTTTATACACCTTCTTGGAAACACTAGCTACCCTCTTCTGATTTCCTATAGTGGAGGAATTCACAGAATAGTGATATCCTTAACTTCAATGGTGCCTTGAAAGGTAACACTAGGGTGAAAAAAGTAAATGGGGTGTTGTAATATCTTGGAGGAAACAATGAATTCACCTTTGCTTGGAGTATTGGGCAGACCTCTAACAATCAAGCCAAAGCCTACACATTATTTAAAAGTCTAAATATGGAAAATGAACATGGTATCTTTGATCTGAATAGTTGTAGGTGATTCAAAACTGACAATTTGGCATGCAAGGATGAGTTCTCTCCTAAAAATATTCCATCTACGCATCGTTTTTCTTAGAATCCAGAAAGAAATACAAACCTTTTCCAATATTTAATTCTTCCATGTTCTTATATCCAATAACCATGAGGTGGACATATACGCGAACCAAGTCACTAGAAAACAAACAAGGGTATTAATCCTCAATGGAACTCTTTCATCCTACTCAATTCCATGATGTTGCAAGTTCCTATGGTTGTTGAAAAAGGGGGTGTATGGCCACATTGGGACCCCATTAAATTAAATTGACATTCAATAAATATCCACAAGTAAGATAGATGTATGACATATGAATCAGGGACAAAGCCACATGCAAGACATGTGACTTCATGGCGCTTCCATAAATCCCCTAGTAGGGCGTCGTCTTATCCCTTGCTTCTACTATTGCCTTAGGATGTATGTCAGATTGGTGCGAGCATAATGGAATTTAGTGTTGCTTCCTGTAATCATGACCGGAGGTGGATAAAATGTACATAGAGTTATCCTTCCATTATAGTTCTCATGTTTTGGGATTTCAATATTTGGAATTGTATCTTTATTCAAGATGGCACTCTTAGGTTGGAGGAGAATCCTTCATGCAATATTTCAAGAGTCTCAATCTTATTATTCCAATAATCTATATGGACATAAAATATTATGGAAAATCGTAGATTCTGGTGCTGGGACAAGCAAATAGAGCTGATGGAGTAGGAAACCATGGATATGTGCACTTTTGTGCATTCACTTCAAATACAATTTAGTGGACTATCGTGTCAAGTTTTAATGGTGATGGAATAGTTTGTTCAACTGAGGAAAATCATTCATCACCCTTAGGAGGAATGCACATCATGCTCAGGCTACAAATAGAGGGGTTGTGCCTCATGTCACCACAGGTAGACACTAGAAGCTTTGAAAAGCTTCGTCCCCCACCATGGCTCATGTGCATATATATTTGAACACTCCAACACCATATTGCAGGTAAAGGATTCCAGTTGCATAATTTGAAATTATTAGTATAAGTAATGAATTATTTTTATATACGTATTTTGGGAGTACATTATAGACTGTAGACTTTCAGGCTTTGTTAAAGTATCTCTCTTTTTAAATTCATAACAATGTTGCTGGTAGGTTTAATAGCTTTTAGAAACACTAATTTTGAACAGTCGTCATTGCAATTTAGGACAAGATGTAATACTTTGTAATTTTCATATGTTCTTTTTTATTAATACAATTTCCCCCTTTTCTGTTTAAGAAAAGATAATGTTTCACTATGGTTGACCATGTTTGAAAATGGTTTACTATGGTTGGACATCTGTAATCATGGTTGACTATGGTTAACCATGATTGACTATGGTTGATCATGTTTGACTATGCTTGAGGATAGTTGGCTATGGTTGACCATGTATAATTGACTATGGTTGACCATGTTTGGCCATGGTATAATGGTGGTTGATATGGTTGAAGATGTTTGAGCATGGTTCACCATGTTTTGCAATGGTTAACTATAGTTTACCATGTTTTGACTATGGTTGAGATTGGTTTAGAAAATTTTTATTATATTTGACCATCATTAATCGTGATTAACCATGTTTGACTATGGTTGACCATAATTGACCATGTTTAAGCATCATTTTCTATAATTGAAGGGTAACTATCACTGACTATGGTTGAACATGTTTGATAATGGTTAGCTATGTTTCAGTATTATCAACAATGGTTCACTATGGTTGAATTTGGTAGATCATTTTTTACTATAGTCGAGTCTGGTTAATCATTGTTAAATTTTGTTGACCATGTTTGAATATGGTTAAGTATAGTTAACCATGGTAAACTATGGTTGAGCATGTTTTAAGGCCATCCCTAAGCAAATTGGCATTCATTAACTATTAACCTTCATTGGCTATCTTTCACTATAGTTCAATTTGGTTGTCTATGGTTAACTATAATTCACATGTCTTACTGTGGTTGAGCGTGGATTACCATTTTTTACTATGGTTGACTATAATTGATCTTGGTTTCCCATGGATGATTTTGGTTGACTTTGAGTAGCCATGTTTCATTATAATTCATCATGTTTGACCATAGTTGGTCATGTTTTAACATGATTAACAATCGTTGGATATGGTTGACAATCATTGGCCATGTTTGACTATGATTAACCATGTTTGACTATGGTTGACCATGTTTAACCATGGTTTAATATTGTTGACCATGTTTGACTATGTTTAAGTATGGTTGTCTATGTTTGACCATGTTTAACAATGGTTGACTATGGTTGACCATGGTTGATCATTTTTAAAAATAAATATGTTAATCATAATTAAATAGCAACAATCGTTGAATATGGTTCACCATGTTTGTTATGGTCAATGATGGTTTCAGCATGGTTGATTATGTTTGATCATTATTAACTAGGATTAACCATGCTTCACTATGGTTGACTACAATTACTCATGATTGACTATTGTTGACCATGTTTGACTATGGTTAATTGTGGTTGAATTGCTTCATTCCTCAATCATCATGTTGCATCACAACATTCATGAAGGTTTGACAATGTTTGATTATGGTTAGTTATGGTTGAACATGTTCTATTGTGGTTAGTTATATTTGAATTTGGTTGACTACGGTTGACCTTAGTTACTCATGGTTGATTATAGATTACCATGTTTGACAATGGTTGGTCGTGGTTGACCATGTGTAATTATAATTAGACATGGTTGAACATGGCCAACCATAATTAACCATGTTTGACTATGATTAACCATGGTTGACTATAATTGACAATGTTCGATTATAGTTGACCATGTTTCGCCATGGTTTACTATGGTTGGAAATTGTTCATCGTGACTAACCATGGTTGACCATGTTTAACTATGGTTGATGGTTGGTTATGTTTGACCATGTTTAATCATAATTAATTAGGGATGAGCATAATTAACTGTGGCTAGCTATGTTTGACTATGCTTAATGATGGATAACTATTGTTGAATATCTTTGAGCATGGTTAACCATGTAGGACTATAATTAATTATGGATGACAATGTTGGCTATTGCTAAACATGGTTGAATTTTTTAAGAATGCTTTGTAATGGTTGATTATTTCTAATAATTGTTTATTAATGTTAAATATAGTATAATATGTAAATATGGTTTGACTTTGCTTAACTATGGTTGACCATAATTCACTATGGTTGAACATGTTTGATAATAGTTAACCATAACTCACTATGATCAACAATGGTTCACTCTGGGTAATCATTATTGACTTTGGTTGACCATATCTGAATATGGTTAATTATATTGACCATGGTCGAATATGGTTGAGCATGGTTTACCATATTTTACTATGGTTGACTATTTTGACCTTGGTTACCCATGATTGATTATGGTTAACTATGGTTGGCTATGTAAGACCATGTTTAACCATGGTTGTCAATGGTTAACCATTTTTTAAACTAATTATACTAAAAATCATTAATTAGTCAACAATGTTTGACTATGGTTATTGGTGGTTTCTCCATGTTTGATTATTTTTTACCACCATTAACCATGGCTGACCATGGTTAACTATGTTTGACTAGGTTTGACTACAATTAACCATGATAGAGTATGGTTAACTATGGTTGGCCATGTTTGACTACATGGTTAATTGTGGTTGGCTTACTACTTTCCTTAATGTTTATGTTCCATCTTAAGAATTGATGCAGGAGCATCGCTCCAAAGCCCAACTATGTGCCAGCYAGCTCAACAACATGCACATTCAATGGGATGAAGAGAGGTGTAGCCCTCTCATTTCAAATTTTGAATTTGAAATTTGTATTAAATGTTTGTAAAGCTGGTAGAGCCAAAGTTGTGCCTTTGAGAAGGTTGTAGTTAAAGAAGGACTTTAATGGTTGTAAGGTTGAATCTAGMTCCAATCTTGACTAGACAGCCCATTCAATGTAAATGGATATAGTTAATGAGAGTAGGTGAGATGGAGGGAAGAGCTCGAAGATCCCCCTCATGTAAAATATCTTTCAATCTTGCTTTGAGTTAGTAGAGTCGAGAGATAGGAGAAATCTGTGAGAGTTAGAGTAGAGGAGAGAAGGAGCCGAGACTCTATCAAAGTATAAGCTCAAGAACACCTTGTAAAGGAGGCATTTCATATTAATATAAAGAATAGATTTCCTGCATGAGTTTCTGTGTGTCTTTATGTGTTTATGAATGTCTTTGTGTGTTCTTTATATGCTGTAGATGTGCATTTGCAGGGATAGATAGGTTCTTCTATCTATGGGTTCTTTGATTTTAGGTTTGGGGTTCTTTGAGGCTTCATGCCAAGAGGGTGTGACAGAATGCTGCAGGTTCTGAAAGCCAGTGCATAGATGCACTCCTAAATTTTGCGGAATTTGGACAAAGACATGCCAGGAGGGTGCACTAGCTGAAGTCATTGACTTAGGAGGAAACCTCAAGGTTACTTAACACCTTGGAGGTGAGGCTGTGCAAAGGAGGACACAACATAAGACAGAATCACTAAGGGGTTCTGTAGAGCTCTGTCAGGAGGGCATCGAGCAAGTGTAGATAGTGCACAAGAGAACTCTTGTTTGAGTTCAGAAAGGAGAAGAAGTGTCAAGAGGAAGACCTTCACAGGGTTACTGAACACCCTGCAGGCTCAGCAAGGAGTGCTTGAGAAGGAATTTTCCAGAGGGCATTTCCATCCTTTCAAGGAGAGAAAGGGATAGAGACCATTGAGGTACAAGCAGTTGAAGCTCAAGGAGGACAAAGACCTATGCAAGGAGTGCACCAGGCTAACACTCAAGTGAAGTGTTCATAGACAACCATCTGAAGGTTCATCAAGTATAAGGAGCGAGCACAGGAAGACTTTGTTTCAAGTCTGAAGCTCTGGAGGTCAAGCACATGAGTGGGGAACAAGAGTGAGGACTTACTCTAAGTCAAAAGCTCAGGACAGATAGCACCTTTGTGTGTAGAGACCCTGCAAGAGGTTGTAGAGGTCTAGAATGAGAAGACCCTTTGGAGGGTTCAGAATTGCAAAGCTCAATAGGGACGGTGTCCTTAGAATGAAAACAAGAGCCAAGGTTACAGGCTTTGCAACAGAAGAAAAGGCCGAGGCCTTATGGAACAACAAAATCTTCCAAGGTGAATGAAGAAGCGTAAGCTCAGGAGGGAGATACAGTTGTCATTGATTCGAGCACTGGAGGAAGATATAGACCATTGAAGTTTCACGTCTAGGCACAGGTAGGAAAGTGTTGCATAGGAGGAATAGATCTGGGCCGTCAGATCTCAGGCGGATAACTGACAGTCATTAGATCTGGGAGAAGATGCATGCGGGTTAATCTCACAGGAGAATTCCATTGTTTCAAAATTCGGGGATTAGAGCAACCAGGACTTGGAGTCGTTGCATCGTGGATTTTTGATCTGCGAAGTCCTAAAAGAACAGAGACCGTCCATCATGGATAGGATGCGTGGAAAATATATGGAAGCCATCAGAGCTTTGGACATCGGGAGATCGAGAGGTAAGAATCAGGAAATAGGAATTATTGACTCACGAAGTCCCGAAGACATCAGAGTCGTCCATCTGCGGAGGACGCGTGTCAAGAGCTCCTCGTATTTTGAGAATTCGGGCATCAAAGAGTGGAACGAAGGGGTCTCTAGACTTTGCAACTTGTGAAGTCCCGAAGCGATCGGGGTCGTCCATCTGTGGAGGACATGTGGTAGTGATCGGGGAGCTGTCGAGAGTTCAAAGTACTAGGGATTAGTGTCATTTTGGTCACAAGTCCCGAAAAACTGAGAGTAT
>JASDQU010013651.1:65184-80949 GCA_032191745.1 Picea mariana
TAATACTAGAGAAAACATGTTTATGTTTAATCTAATATTACCCCGCATATTAGTGTGGGGGTGGTGGGTAATATTAGATAAATCATACGTGGGTGTGGTTAATATTAGAGAAAACATATGTGGGTGGGTTGTAATATTAGAGAAAACATGTTTATGTTTTGTCTAATATTAATCCTCATCCCCACCCTCATGTGAGGGTGGAACCCCATATGAGGTTGGGGTTGGTGGGTAATATTAGAGAAAATGTATGTGTGTCAGGTGTAATATTAGAAAAAACATGTTTATGTTTTGTCAAATACTAACCCCTCATATTCACCCTCATATTAGGGTGCGGGTGGGGTGTAATATTAGAGAAAACATAAATGAGGGTGAGGGTGGGGGTGGGAGGTAATATTAGAATAAATATTAACATAAATGACGGTGGGGGTGGCGGGTAATATTAGAGAAAACATATTTATGCTTTCTCTAATATTACCGCCTACACCCACCCCCACCCTCATATCTTATGAATATGAGGGTGGGGGTGAGGGGTAATATTAGATAAAATATAAATATGTTTTCTCTAATATTAACCCCCACCTTCACTCTCATATGAAATATTAGAGAGAACGTAAATATTTTTTCTCTAATATCACCCCCCGCCTCAACCCTCATATGAAATATTAGAGAGAACATGAATACGTTTTCTCTAATATTAACCCCCACCTCCACTCTCATATGAAATATTAGAGAGAACATAAATATTTTTTATCTAATATTACCCCCCACCTCAACCCTCATATGAAATATTAGAGAGAACATCAATATGTTTTCTCTAATATAAATATGTTTTCTCTAATATTACCCCCCATCACCACCCTCATATCATATGAATATGAGTGTGTGGGCGAGGAATAATATTAGACAAAATATAAATATGCTTTCTCTAATATTAGCCCCCACCTCCACCCTCATAAGAAATATTAGAGATAAAATAAATATGTTTTCTCTAATATTACCCCCCACACCCACCCTCATGTGAAGATAATTTATGTTTTCTCTAATATTACCCCAGGGGGTGAGGGGTAATATTAGAGAAAAGAAAACATTTATTTTCTCTCTAATTTTTCATATGAGGGTGGGGTGGGAGTGGGGTGCAATATTAGAGAAAAAATAAATATGTTTTCTCTAATATTAACCCCCACTCCTACCCTCATATATATTTTCCTTAATGTTACCTCCCACCCTCATATATATTTTCCTTAATATTACCTCCCACCCTCATATCAGGGTGGGGGCTAGTATTAGAAAAAACATATTTATAGTTTCGCAAATATTACCCCCCACATGGGGGGTAACATTAGAGAAAACATATTCATATTTTATCTAATATTACCCCACGGATATATGTTTTCTCTAATATTACCGCCCACCCTCATATCACAACATGGGGTAATATTAAAGAAAAAATATTTATATTTTGGAAAATATTGCCCCCCACATGGGGGGTAATATTAGAGAAAGCACATTTATGTTTAATCTAATATTACCCCCCATATTAGGGTGGGGGTGGTGGGTAATATAGAGAAAACATATGTGGGTGGGGTGTAATATTATAGAAAACATGTTTATCTTTTGTCTAATATTAACCCCCACACCCACCCTAATATTATCAGGGTGGGGGTGGTGGTTAATATTATAAAATACATATGTGGGTGGGGTGTAATATGAGCGAAAACATTTTTATGTTTTGTCTAATATTAACCCTCACCCTCACCCTCATATCACCCTCATATGATGGTGGGGGTGGGGGTTAGTATTTAGCAAAACATAAACATGTTTTCTCTAATATTACACCCCACCCCCATATGTTTTCTCTAATATTACCGACCACCCCCACCCTAATAATTTTAGATCAAACATAAATATATTTTCTCTAATATTACCCCCCACCCCCATATGTTTTCTCCAATATTACCCTCCACCCCCACCCTCATATTCACCCTCAAATATGTTTTCTCTAATATTACCCCCCACCCCCATATGTTTTCTCCAATATTACCCCACACTGCCACCCTCACATTCACCCTCATATCAGGGTCAGGGTAGGGGGTAATATTAGAGAAAACATAAATGAGTGTGGGGGTGTGAGGTAACACTAGAGAAAACATAAACATAAATGAGGGTGGGGGTCAGGGGTAATATTAGAGAATGAGGGTGGTGGTGGGAGTAATATTAGAAAAAACATAATTATGTTTTCTCTAATATTACCCCTCACCCCCACCCTCATATGAAAATATAAATATGTTTTCTCTAATATTATCCCTCGCCCCCACTCTTATATGAAAATATAAATATTACCCCCCACATGGGGGTTAATATCAGAGAAAACATATTTATATTTTCTCTAATATTACCCCCCACATATATGTTTTCTCTAATATTACCCCCCACCTTCATATATGTTTTCTCTAATATTACCGCCCACCCTCATATTAAGGTGGGGGGTAATATTACAGAAAACATATTTATATTTTGGTAAATATTACCCCCCACATAAGGGATAATATTAGAGAAAACGTATTTATGTTTAATCTAATACTACCCCCGATATTAGGGTGGGGATGGTGGGTAATATTAGAGAAAACATATGTGGCTGGGTATAATATTAAAGAAAATATGTTCATCTTTTGTCTATTATTAACCCCCATCCTCACCCTCATATTATGAGGGTGGGGGTGGTGGGTAATATTATAGAAATCATATGGGAGTGGGGTGTAATATTAGATAAAACATGTTTATGTTTTGTCTAATATTAACCCCCACCCCCACCCTCATATGAGGGTGGGAGTGGGGGTTAGTATTTGAAAAAACATAAACATGTTTTTTCTAATATTACACCCCACCCCCATATGTTTTCTCTAATATTAGCCACCACCCACACCCTCATATGGGGGGTAATATTAGAGAAAACATAATATATTTTCTCTAATATTACCCCCCACCCCCATATGTTTTCTCTAATATTACCCCCCATTCCCACCCTCATATTCACCCTCATACGAGGGTGGGGGTAGGGGTTAAATTAGAGAAAACATAAATGAGGGTGGGGATAGGGGTTAAATTAGAGAAAACATAAATGAGGGTGGAGATGAGAGGTACTATTAGATAAAACATAAACATAAATGAGGGTGGGAGTGGGGGGTAATATTAGAGAATGAGGGTGGGGGTGAGGGTAATATTATAGAAAATAGATTTATGTTTTCTCTAATACTACCCCTCACCCCCACCCTCATATGAAAATATAAATATGTTTTCTCTAATATTACCCCCTACCCCCACCCTCATATGAAATATTAGCGAGAAAATAAACATGCTATATCTAATATTACCCCTGACCCCCACCTCATATGAAGATGATTTATGTTTTCTCTAATATTACCCCTCGGGGTGAGGGGTAATATTAGATAAAATATATTTATTTTCTCTCTAATATTTCATATGAGGGTGGGTTGGGGATGGGATGTAATATTAGAGAAAAAATAAATATATTTTTTCTAATATTAACCCCCATACCCACCCTCATAGATTTGTTATCTAATATTACCTCCCACCCTCATATCAAGGTCGGGGGTAGTATTTGAAAAATCATATTTATATTTTCGCAAATATTACCACCCAAATGGGGGGTAATATTAGAGAAAACATATTTATATTTTCTCTAATATTACCACCCAACATCATATCAGGGTGGGGGGTAATATTACAGAAAACATATTTATATTTTCACAAATATTAACCCCCACATTGATCCAGGTGAATATTGGTGGCCACCCACCTGTTCCAACTGGCTCCTCTTATCAGTTGTTAGTGTACCACATTCTTTTGTACTTCTTTGTAATTGTGATTTCTACACTTCTGGGGCTATCTAAATCCCTACACATCTTCCAGTTGGATACTGGTGGCCTCCTACATAATCCAGTTAGCTTATTTTGTATGTTTACTTATCATCATATATTGTTGTACTTTGAGGGTCGTTTTGGGGGCCTAAATAGTGTTTTTTTGGCTCACCATAGTCTAGTTGTAGACAAAGTCTTAATTTGACACTGTAATGTGTATTTATCGAAAATATCTTTCCAATGACCTATCACGCACCTAAAACTAAGATTATATGCAAAAGTTACGACCCCGCAAAGTTAATGTACAAACTTAACCAAACGGGGCCCACGTGACTTTTGGTGTTTCATCTCCTAGGGTTAGGTTTTCATATTTCTAGGGGTGGGGGAAATATTAGAGAAAATATATTTATATTTTTTTTAATATTACACCCCACCCCCACCCTATGATGGTGGGGGTAGAGGGTAATATTACAAAAAATGTAAATTATGTTTTCTCTAATATTACCTCCACCCCCACCCCGTTGAGGGTAATATTAGAGAAAACTTAATTTACATTTTCTCTAACATTACCCTCCACCCCCACCATATGAGGGTGGGGGTAGGGGTAATATTAGAGAAAATGTAAATTATGTTTTCTCTAATATTAGCCCCCACACCCACCCTCATATGACGGTATGGAGGTGGGGGTGGGAGGTAATATTTGAGAAAAAATAAATATGTTTTATCTAATATTACCCTTCACCCCCATCCTCATATGAGGGTGAATATGAGGGTGGGGGTGAGGGGTAATATTACGGAAAACATATTTATGGGTGGGGGTGGTGCGTAATATTATTTGTTTTATCTAATATTACCCTCCACCCCCACCCTCATATGAGGATCATTTACATAGATGTTATAGAGATAGAACCAAATACAAACTTACAAATGAGATTAGTGTTTTTCGTTCACAAGTTCCCGAAGGTGAGAGAAGAGGATACACTCTGCTCTTATGCTATACCTAGACTCTTGAATCTCATTCCCCCTAATCTTAATGACGAACCAGAGGCTTTATTTATACTAAAACTGAAGGTTTCCAGTCATATTTTACAGGCAACTTTCGGTCTAAAATGTAGATTTCTTCAAGTGGATGGGGCAGCTAGTGGACTCTAGTTGTTGTCTCATCCCTTAGAAGCTCAGCCATATGGGGACCCATACAGACTCTATGGAAAGACATGACAACAAAGAAAAACATAGTGGAGTTCAACTGGAACCCACAGAACAGTCATGACACCACTGTCGGGCCGATAGACATGAATCTAACTATTAAAAATTTCTAGTCCCATCGTGCTTCCATTCTATTTATTATATTATTCATAGCAACTGGTTAAAAAGAATCATCGTCGTCACTATGATTAGTGTCGTAGTTGATATAATTGGAGGGCGGTGATCCATAATGATCAACAAATGGTGGGAAAACATTGAAGAACTTGTATAAAGGAGATCCTTGCATGGTTGGGATCAAATATTCATCAAGAACAAAAACATCCCCATAGAAATTACTGGAAACTTTGTAGTGTTGGTGTTTAGTAGGGTCAGTCTTGATGTACAAAAGGTCACTTCCTTGGAAAGATAAATTAAACATGAACCACCCATTATGGTGTGTTGCTTCTTCAATATCTGAACGTAACCAATGTTTGAAAGCTTCTTTGTTGTTTTCAAAGAACAAAACATCTCTGGGGCAGTATTTCCATAGTAGGATGAGGAACCAACTAGACCACCAGGCCTAATTCTGGTGAAAGGTTTCTCAATCAAAGAGTATCCATCTTGAACCAGTATATTTGACTTGGTTCATAATAGCACAATAATCATCATAAGTCAAGTTGGGAATATATATATATGTATCTATGTCCTTGCATAGGACCACTATTTATATTTCCTTTGGACATTCTAGTGCGATGAGCAAAATAACTGGAATTAGGTGTACAATGATTATAAGACTGGATCCATCTTTCTAGGATCTCTTTACATACATGAATGTTTTTTATACATTGTTCCATATAAATAAAACAATAACAATATCTACAATGATCACATAACAAAACCCATTTGTATCTTGGAGGTGCAGGAGGAGTGCATTGTGAAGAGGATGCCATCATCTTAATTTCTCAAACTGCCTATGGGGCTGGAGTTGATTCTCTTGTAAGAAAATATGCAATACAATTATCTTTTCCTGGCTTGTACTGGATATCGAAATTGAAACAGTCAAGCCATAAATTCCATCTCAAAATCATATTGTTACCCTGTTTAAGTAGGCGTTGATTAGACAACATTCCTTTCAAATTCTTTAAATTTGTTCTAACTGTGAAATGAACATGTTTTAAGAACAGTCTAAATATTTTGATTCCATTCTTAATGACAAGGATTTGCTTATGAGATGAGGGGTATCTAGATTCTCCTTCTAAAAAATAGGCAAAGGCATAAATACAAACTTCTTCTTTCATAGGGACTTTTTTATGTAATAATAATGTTGTCCATGTATCATTGGAGGCATAAGTTTCATTGATTAATGATAAGGAGAAATTAGGTATATGTAGCCTAGGAAGATCTTAGATATTCTGCTTAATGATTTGTACAAACTTTGTCATGTTATGGTTCCAAGGGATAGTTCCCTTTAATATCTTTGGCAATATTCACACATCTTTAGCTGGATGGTCATAGAACTAGAAAATGTAATTAAGATTGCCAAGGAATCTTTGTAGTTGTTTAGTATCTAGAATTTCATCAGTGAATTTTGATAACTTTTTCAAAACGTGTTCTTGAAGTTCAGTGGCTACTTGAGATAGTATCAGTCCCAGATACTCAGTCTTTGTTTTAGCCCAGTGGAGTTTCGATCTACTCAGTACTAAGCCATGGTGAAACAAATGATTATATACTGTTTTGAGGTGAGCAATATGAGACTTAATGTCCAAAGAACAAACCAACAAATCATCAATATAAACAATTACAAAGGAAAAATGCTTGAAGATGTCATCCATTCATTTTTGAAACTCGGAAGTTGCATTTTTCAATCCAAAAGGAATTACCTTCCACTGAAACTAACCACGTGGGATGACGAAAGCAGTTTTGTACCTGTCCTTTGGAGATATTCCAATCTACCAAAAAACACTCTTTAAATCAAACTTGTTGAATACATTACAATTACTAATTTTCAAGAAAAGCATGTCTTTTGATGGTAGAGGAAATCTGATAAGTAATAGAGCATCATTGAGAGCTCTATAATTTATAACCATTCTTTGTTTTCCTCTTTTCTTCTCACTATGTTTGTTGACATAAAATGCAGGGCATGCCCAAGGGCTGCGACTAGATTCAAATAATCTTCTTTCCATAAGTTCATCTATTTCCTTCTGATAGTATTCTGTTTCTATGGGAGAGATATGATTAGCCGAATCTTTCTAAGGTTTAGCAGAATAGTCTTCTTTGTAAGGTAGGTCTACAAAATATTTCTCTCTAGTCCGGAAGCCATCAGGGTAATCTGAGGTACAATCTATTTCGATCTTTTCAATGATATATTGAATAGACTAGAGACCATGCTTTTCAGTATTATTAACAATCTTTTGAATCTTTGCTAACTTCTCAGCAGACCTTTCTAATTGTGGTATAGGTTAAGAAGAACCTATCCTTGATTCATATGAAGACTTGCTTGGAATAGAAATGGTTTTACCCAAAACAATAATCTGTATAATGTTCTGGCCAACTGTAAATGGTAAACACCTATTTACAAAATCCTTTCCTAATAGGACATTGGCTCCAGTGTCAAAACAATATAAGTTAACAGGAACTTTAACACCTTTCAAAACTATAGCAAAATATGGAGCAAAAGACTAGATCTTTATTTCAGTCTTATTGACAGCTCTGAATGATATACTAATAGGCTACCAGAAATATGAAGGAATTGCACCATACTTAGCATAGGAATTCATAGCACCAGTATCTAGTTGAGCATCTAAAGTATAAGTTAAGTATCCAGATACTTTTATATCGATCTGAACGATCAACCTATCTTCAAACCCATTTAATTGATTGTGAGTAGAAGGCTCGAAAGACTGATCTTTTGGAATCTGTGGAGGATAGAATGTGTGTTCTTCTATTTCTTTCTCAAAAATCTCATCCTGCTTGTTCTTTAAAACATTTAGCTCTTCCTTCTCTATCTTTACAGATTTCCATATCTCTTTGATCATAGCTTCTTTTTCTCTTATCGAAGTCTCTAATGTGCTAATTGTTTGATCCAATGAATTAAGATTTTGCAATTCTTCTTCTTCTTCTTCTTCTTCTTCTACATCATAAAGCACTTTTGTTGGGTTCTTGTTAGCATAGGATTTCCACTAATGTAGGAAATTAGGCTCAAATCTATGTGAAGAGTATTTTACTGGTTGAGGGTTACGCGAGATAAAAGAAGAATCAGGAGGTGAGTAATGTTGTACATTCACCACACTTGGTTGCTGACGCATTTTAATTTTAGAATCAAGGGATTGGATCTGGGCAAGTAGTCGATTATCAATTTGGAATTGTCCAGGGGTTAGCTGAGATATCCATGATTGCAATGATGATTTGTGTTGAAGAAGGGATGGAATCTCTTCAAGGGTGGACATCATTTTCAGATTTAATAAATTTAGAAACTCTGGTAACTCGTCAAAATATGAGGAATCGGGGTAACTGGTTTGAGAAGGAGTCTTAGGTTCAGACTCGGTGAGGGAAAGGTATCCACCTTCTGAACGGGCAGAAACTAAGTCCCAGTCCGTCGGATCATAACTGGTGGTGAATAGATCCATAATTTTGTTTTGAAACTTTGTTTTCTTCCCCAGAGGACACTGTGAAGCCCAGTGGCCAAGATTTTTACAAATGTAGCACTTGGTGTGGCTAGACTTTGTAGGTTTAGGCCTGCACTTGAAATAGGCTTTACATGGGAATGTGTTATGGTTGCGCGAACCAAATTTCTTTGGAAACTTACTTTTATATTTTCTAATGTTTTTTCGATGCTTACACTTAAAACATCCGCAATCAGATTTGCAATGATCTGAATGTCCTTTCTTTGATGAATAAACAAAGTGATAGGTCTCAACAAAAACATCACACACACTAGAATTGAACCCAAGTTGTTTCTTAATAGACTTGTTGGTTTTACAACGAATACACTCTTTTTGGAGTGTAGTGGTGATATGCTCATGCAATCCAGCTAATGTTAAGTCATCTAAATCAACATCTATATGTTCTAGTCTTTCTCTAACTAGATCATGTATTTTACTAGGCATGGCTGAGAGGTATTTCCTAAGATATGTAACATTGTCAGGATCAGGACACTGATAGAGTAGATCTTGCATTGTACACAAAAATTATGGAAGTTGGTTAATGTGGCATAACTTTTGACTCATATACATATTGGCATAATGATCAGAGTCAATCTTATAGATACCATAAAATTCATGAACTACAGCCTTAACGAGTTCATCTACTAGGGTATCATGATTCATAATTTAGACTTTATCCGATTTAGGAACTCTTTCCCACTAGAGTCCTAAGTTTCCAGTGAAACCCCATGTTAATCTTAAAGCCAATTCATTTCATGCTATAATATTTTTGTAGAGCAATTTTTGGGTTTTATCCCATGCATGCCATCTTTGAAAGATAATTATCATTTCATTCCTACATCGATAGTTTATATTATATACTAGGGTGGGATATATATTTTCCCTTCTGAAACTTACATGCTCATCGGAGTTTGTAGGATCAAATGGAACTTTCTTTCTTGATCCATACTTTGCATTACACCATTTTTCCCAGGCAGTTTGGAAGGGATTTCCTGCTACTTCATCTTCTAATGATCTTGGGCTAGTAGAAGATTTCCCTTCTTCTAAGCCTTTTATGGATGGTGTGGGAGAGTATTTAAGAAATGTTTGTTCAAACAGAGATATTTGGTACTTTACTAGGTCTAATTCTCTAGATGCTAGTAGGGCTATTTCAACTATTCTAGAATAAGGATTTGGTGAACTACTACTCAACTATTCTTCTAGTGAATGAGCTCTATTCTTCTAGTTCAGAATAAAGAATAGGAGGAGGCAAATTCTTCTCTTTGTTAAAATTTTATTTCATATCTTGAATGGAAAATTGGATGGTATCCATTTTGTCTGAAAGTTGTCTTAATTGTTATACAAAAGTCTATTGATGACTTTCAATAGATTCTAAGTTTGAATGGATACCATTCACATGAACTTTAGTTTGCAAGACATATTAAACAAGGTCATCAAGATTATGTGCTATACATACCGATTGGTAGTTGGAATAATTTTGCAACCTAATTAACTCAGGTGACTTTTCTGCATCAATTTTTCTATACTAAACAAAATCAAGATCTGTTGCTAAGGAATTATTCTTGAACACAGGAGTGAAGTTTCCTAGTCTGATATTCCTTTGAGGAAGAGGAGAAGACTTTCCTTTGTCAACTCTTGGTAGTGGATACTGCATCATATTAATTTTTCATGGAGCTGAGATTTGTAAGCATTCAAGACAGTTAGAATGTTGTCCAAGATGATCAACATTAGATGAAAATGTTCGAAATGAAAGTGGAGATTGTACAGGGTGTAAATCTGAAATGGGGCGTTTATCAGGGAGCTGAGTAGGTATGCAAGATTTGTAGAATCTGCACTTTGTGGTTCTGGTTTTATGATTTAACAAATGGTTATCCAACTCTGATCTACCAGGAACTGGTTTGTAGATAGGGTGTTGGATTGTTGAACCAAAAGAAGATGTGTGCAATCCTAATGACTATCTGTCATAGGATTTTGTAGGTCTTCTATCTGTTCTACTACTATTAGATCTGCCGATTTTTAATACCGAAGTCCCTTGGAAGTTTGGTTCTATTTATAGCTTTTAGGTCTTAGATGGATGGTATTTGGGTTGAAGAGCTTGGTAATCAACTTTCCATTCATCTATGATCATTAGCTGAGAAAATCCAAGAGTCAATGGGTTGACATTTCCAGGACCAACCACCATGCTTTTAGAGATAGCATGCTTTAGGAGATTAGGATTGAGGGTAGACATTGTAGTGGAGACAAAACAGAGGCAGGTTGTGGTATGAAAATGAGCAATTTCAGAGGGACTTACCATATAAAAAGCTGAGAATTATATGTAGGCTTGCAGAAGAGAGTAAATAAAAGGGTCAATAAGAGAGACATGGAATTGGGGAATAACTGAGAACCATACAGGGCCATTATGAAGAAGTGCTTGAAAACCACCAATCAAGCATCATTAGACTGGTTATGTATATAGTCTAAAACACAACACAAAGCATAGGTATCTAATCCAGGGTGAACTAGAGGATTTACACCAAACTGTAATATTAGAGAAAACATATTTATGTTTTCTTTAATACTTGATATGAGGGTGGTGGTTGGGGGTAATATTAGAGAAAACATAAATATGTTATCTCTAATATTACCCCCACCCCCACCTTCATTTGAGGATGGGGGTGGGCGGTAATATTATATAGTTTATCTAATATTCCCCCCCCCCCCACCCTCATATGATACTCGAGGTGGGGGGTAATATTATATATTTTCTCAAATATACTCCCCCAACCCCACCCGGTAATATTAGAGGAAAGAGTGTAGGTCTAGAGTAAGAGTAGTGTGTATCCTCTTCACTCGCCTTCGGGAACTTGTGAATGAAAAACACTAATCTTGTTTGTAAGTTTGTATTTGGTTCTATCTCTATAAAATCTATGTAAATGATTCTACTCTGTGAACATGGTATCAGAGCCATGCATCTATAATCAAATCTGAAGAAATAAAATCATTTTATTTTTAGTGGACTATTGCTATGTTGCAGATTCATTTGTATGAGCCATGTGTTTGTAAGATATTGATATGAGAAGTGTAGATGCTAAATAGCAGATGACATGAATCATTTCTTATGAATGGTTTCCAATTGTTGCTGTGAGATAGAAGATAGAAACCAATGAAATCCATAGAAGGTGTAAGGTGTTGCATATTGTCTCTTTCCCATTGTAAGTGATATTATTACCAACTGCTATATTTACTTGCCTTTATCTTTGATATATTGTCAAAAATTGTAGTAGTATAACATGGAGTCCTACAAATTTAATAGTCAATCCTCCTATGATATATCTTCAGATGACAAGTTTAAGAAATCCCCGTGGCTTAAATGGATCTTAAGTTCTAATTCTTATGATCCCCTATATAATACTTGTCTATTGGCCCAAGAGTATGAACCAGATGTCAATTGGTCAATTCCTGAAATAGAACCATCTAATATTTATGACTTGCCTATGTTTAAATTCAGAGCTACCACACTAATACATTATTGCTCTGTTAATGTGCCCCTATCACTTGGACATAATGTATACCAAATACCCAGTATTAAGCAAGAAGACATAGATTGGGGACTTAAACATGGTTATAAATATGTCCTTCTTGGTTTATTATAGTTTGGCATAAATCCTCTAGTTCGCCCTGGATTAGATACCTCTACTTTGTGTTGTGTTTTAGACTCTAGAAATAACCCATTTAATGATGCTTTGATTGGTGTTTTTCAAGCACCTCTTCATAATGGCATTGTATGGTCCTCAGTTATTCTCCGATTCCAGGTCTCTCTTACTGACCCTTTCATTTACTTTMTTCTGCAAGCCTACATACAATTCTCAGGTTTTGATATGGCAACCCCCTCTAAAATTGCTCAGTTCCATACCACAACCTGCCTCCATTTTCTCTCCACTACAATTCCTTCCCTCAGTACTAATCTCCTAAATCGCTCTACCTCCGAAAGCATGGTGKTTGGTCCCAGAAATGTCACCCCATTGGCTCTTGTATTTTCTTAGCTAACGATCACAGACGAATGGAAAGATGATTACCAAGATCCTCAACCCAAATACCATCCATCTGAGAACCAAAATATATCAATGGAACCAAACTTCCAAGGGACTCCGATATTAAAAATTGGCAGATCTAATAGTAGTAGAACATATAGAAGACCTACAAAATCATATGACAGACAGTCATCAAGATTCCACACATCTTCTTCTGGTTCAACAATCCAACAACCTATCTACAAACTAGTTCCTGGTAAATCAGAGTTGGATAACCATTTGTTAAATCATGAAACCAGAACCACAAAGTGTAGATTCTGCAAAGATTGCATACCTACTTAGCTCCCTGATAAACACCCCATTTCAGATTTATGCTCTGTATAATATCCACTTTCATTTTGAACATTTTCATCTAATGTTGATCATCTCGGACAACATTCTGACTGTCCTGAATTCTTACAAATCTCATCTTCAATACAAATTAATATGATGCAGTATCCACTACTAAGAGATGACAAATAAAAGTCTTCTCCTCTTCCTCAAAGGAATCTTGGACCAAGAAACTTCACTCCTACATTCAAGAATAATTCCTTAGCAACAGATCTTGATTTTGTTCAGTATAGAAAAATTGATGCAGAAAAGTCACCTGACTTAATTAGGTTGCAAAATTATTCCAACTACCAATCGGTATGTATAGCACAGAATCTTGATTACCTTTATCAATATGTCTTGCAAACTAAAGGTCATGTGAATGCTATTCATTCATACTTAGAATACATTGAAAGTCATCAACATACTTTTGTAGAAAAATTAAGACAACTTTCAAACAAACTAGATACCATCCAGTCTGCCATTCAAGATCTGAAAGAAGATTTTGAAAAAGAGAAGACTTCGCCTCCTCCTATTCTTTATTCTGAACTAGAAGAACAGACCTCATTCAGGTTCTTCGGCCCAACTGATAAACAAAAACAACTTACATTAAAATAGTTGACTAGTTGTTCAACAAATCCTTATTCCAGAATAGTCGAAATAGCCCTACTAGCCTCTGAAAAATTAGACCTAGTAAAGTCCCAAATCTCTCAGTTTCAACAAAAATTTCTTAAATCCTCTCCTACACCATGCATAAAAGGCTTAGAAGAAGGACAATCTTCCACAGGCCCAAGATCATCAAAAGATGAAGCAGCAGGAAATCCCCTCCAAACTGCCTGGGGAAAATGGTGTAATGCAAAGTATGGATCAAGAAAGAAAGTGCCATTTGATCCTGCAAACACCGATGAGCATGCAAGTTTTAGTAGGGAAAATATAGATCCCACCCCAGTATCTAATATAAACTATCGATCTAGGAATGAAATGATGATTATCTTTCAAAGATGGAATGCATGGACTAAAACCCAGAAATTGCTCTACATAAATCATATAGCATGGAATGAATTGGCTTTAAGATTAACATGGAGTTTCACTGGAAACTTAGGACTCTGGTGGGAAAGAGTTCCTGAATCGAATAAACTCTGAATTATGAATCACGATACCCCAGTATATGAACTCGTTAAGGCTGTAGTTCATGAATTTTATTATAGCTATAAGATTGACTCTAATCATTATGCCAATATGTATATGAGTCAAAAGTTACACCATATTAACCAACTTCCATAATTTTTGTGTACAATGCAAGATCTACTCTATCGATGTCCTGATCCTGACAATGTTGCATATCTTAGAAAATACCTCTCATCCATGCCTGGTAAAATACCTGATCTAGTTAGAGAAAGACTAGAACAACTAGATGTTGATTTAGATGACTTATCATTTGCTGGATTTCATGAGCATATCACCACTACACTCCAAAAAGAGTGTATTCGCCGTAAAACCAACAAGTATGTTAAGAAACAAGTTGGGTTCGATTCTAGTGTGAGTGATGTTTTTGATGATACCTATCACTTTGTGTGTTCATCAAAGAAAGGACGTTTAGATCATTGCAAAACCGATTGTGGATGTTTTAAGTGTAAGCACCAAAAAACATTTAGAAAATCTAAAAGTAATTTCCCAAAGAAATTTGGTTTCCGCAGCCATAACACATTCCCATGTAATGCCCATTTCAAGCGCAGGCCTAAACCTACAAAGTCTAGCCACACAAAGTGATACATTTGTAAAAATCATGGCCACTAGGCTTCACAGTGTCCTGTATAGAAGAAAACTAAGTTTCAAAACAAAATTATGGATCTATTCACCACTGGTTATGATCCGGAGGACTGCGACTTAGTTTCTAACCATTCAAAAGGTGAATACCTTTCCCTCACCGAGCCTGAACCTAAAACTCCTTCTCAACCCAGTTCCCCCGATTCCTCATATTCTGACAACTTACCAGAGTGTCTAAATTTATTAGATCCGAAAATGATGTCCACCCTTGAAGAGCTTCCATCCCTTATTCAACGCCAATCGTCATTGCAATCAAGGCTATCTCAGTTAACCCCTGGACAATTCCAAATTGATAATCGACTACATGCTTAGATCCAAGCCCTTGATTCTAAAGTTAAAATCCATCAACAATCAAGCCTGGTGAATGCACAAAATTACTCACCTCCTGATTCTGCTTTCATCCCATGTAACCCTCAACTAGAAAAATGCTCTTCACACATAGCTGAACCTAATTTCCTACATCATCATAAATCCTATGCTAACAAGAACCCAATAAAAGTGCTTGATGATGTAGAAGAAGAAGAAGAAGAAGAATTGCAAAAAGTTAATTCATTGGATTAAATAATTAACACATTATATACTTCAATAAGAGAAAAAGAATCTATTATCAAAGAGATCTGGAAATCTATAAAGCTCGAGAAGGAAGAGCTAAACTTTTTAAAGAGAAATCATGATGAGCTTTTTTATCAAGAAATAGAAGAACACACATTCTATCCTCCACGGATTCCAAAAGACCAGTCTTCAGAACTTACTACTCACAATCAATTAAATGGGTTTGAAGATAGGTTGATCATTGAGATCGATAACAAAGTATCTGGATACTTAACTTAT
>JASDQU010013651.1:80969-117619 GCA_032191745.1 Picea mariana
TTCCCCCGATTCCTCATATTCTGACAACTTACCAGAGTGTCTAAATTTATTAGATCCGAAAATGATGTCCACCCTTGAAGAGCTTCCATCCCTTATTCAACGCCAATCGTCATTGCAATCAAGGCTATCTCAGTTAACCCCTGGACAATTCCAAATTGATAATCGACTACATGCTTAGATCCAAGCCCTTGATTCTAAAGTTAAAATCCATCAACAATCAAGCCTGGTGAATGCACAAAATTACTCACCTCCTGATTCTGCTTTCATCCCATGTAACCCTCAACTAGAAAAATGCTCTTCACACATAGCTGAACCTAATTTCCTACATCATCATAAATCCTATGCTAACAAGAACCCAATAAAAGTGCTTGATGATGTAGAAGAAGAAGAAGAAGAAGAATTGCAAAAAGTTAATTCATTGGATTAAATAATTAACACATTATATACTTCAATAAGAGAAAAAGAATCTATTATCAAAGAGATCTGGAAATCTATAAAGCTCGAGAAGGAAGAGCTAAACTTTTTAAAGAGAAATCATGATGAGCTTTTTTATCAAGAAATAGAAGAACACACATTCTATCCTCCACGGATTCCAAAAGACCAGTCTTCAGAACTTACTACTCACAATCAATTAAATGGGTTTGAAGATAGGTTGATCATTGAGATCGATAACAAAGTATCTGGATACTTAACTTATACTTTAGATTCTCAACTAGATATTCGTGCTACGAATTCCTGTGCTAAGTATGGTGCAATTCCTTCATATTTCTGGCAGCCTATTAGTATATCATTTAGAGCTGTCAATAATACTGAAATAAAGATCCAGTCTTTTTCTCCAAATTTTCCTATAGTTTTGAAAGGTGTTAAAGTTCATGTTAACTTATATTGTTTTGACATTGGAGCCAATGTCCTATTAGGATAGGATTTTGTAAATAGGTGTTTACCATTTATAGTTGGCCATAACTTTGTACAGATTACTGTTTTGGGTAAAACCATTTGTATTCCAAGAAAGTCTTCATATGAATAAAGGATAGGTTCTTCCAAAATTATACCACAATAGCAAGGTCTGCTGAGAAGTTATCAAAAATTCAAAATATTGTTAATAATGTTGAAAAGAATGGTCTCCAGTCTATTCAAGATATCAAGGAAAAGATCGAAACAGATTGTACCTCAGATTACCCTGATGCATTCTAGACTAGAGAGAAATATTTTGTAGACTTTCCTTACAAAGAAGACTATTCTTCTAAACCTCAGAATAGCTTCGGCTAATCATATGTATCCCACAGAAACAAAATACTGCCAGAAAGAAATAGTTGAACTTCTGGAAAGAAGATTAGTTGAATCTAGCCACAGCCCTCGGGCATGCTCTGCATTTTATGTCAACAAACATAGTAAGAAGAAAAGAGGAAAACAAAGAATGGTTATAAATTATAGAGCTCTCAATGATGCTCTGTTACATATCAGATTTCCTCTACCATCAAAAGAAATGCTTTTCTTGAAAATTGGTAATTATAATGTCTTCAGCAGGTTTGACTTAAAGGGTGGTTTTTGGCAGATTGGAATATCTCCAAAGGACAGGTACAAAACTGCTTTTGTCATCCCACATGGTTAGTTTTAGTGGAAGGTAATGCCTTTTGGATTGAAAAATGCACCTTATGAGTTTCAAAAATGAATGGATGGCATCTTCAAGCATTTGTCCTTTGTAATTGTTTATATTGATGATTTGTTGGTTTCTTCTTTGGACATTAAGTCTCATATTGCTCACTTCAAAATAGTATATGATCATTTGTTTCTCCATGGCTTAGTCCTGAGTAGATCGAAACTCTACTGGGCTTAAAAAAAGATTGAGTATCTGGGACCGATACTATATCAAGGATCCATTGAACTTCAAGAACACGATTCCCTGATGAAATTCTAGATACTAAACAACTACAGAGATTCCTTGGCAGTCTTAATTACATTCGCGAGTTCTATGATAATCAAGATAAAGATGTGTGAATCCTGCAAAAGAGATTAAAATGAACTATCCCATGGAACCAGAACATGACAAAGGTTGTACAAATCATGAAGCAGAATATCCAAGATCTTCCTAGGTTACATCTGCCTAATGTCTCCTTACCATTAATCATTGAAATTGATGCCTCCAATGAGACATCAACAACAGTATTATTAAAGAAAAGTAGCCCTATGAAAGAAGAAGTCTGCATTTACGCTTCTTCATGTTTATCAGAATCAGAATCTAGATACCCCTCATCTCATAAAGAAATCCTTGTCGTTAAGAATGGAATAAAAATACTTAGACTGTTCTTACAACCTGTTCATTTCATAGTTAGAACAGATTTAAAGCATATGAAAGGAATGTTGTCTAATCAACGCCTACTTAAACAGGGTAACAATAGGATTTTGAGATGGATTTTATGGCTTGACGGTTTTGATTTTAATATCCAATACAAGCCAGGAAAAGATAATTGTATTGCAGATTTTCTTACAAGAGAAGCAACTTCAACCCCACAGACAGTTCAAGAAATTAAGATGATGGCATCCTCCTCACAATGCACTCCTCCTGCACCTCTAAGATACAAATGGGTTTTTTTTATGTGATCATTGTAGATATTGTTATTGTTTTATCTGTATGGAACAATGTATAAAAAACAATCTTGTATGTAAAGAGATCCTAGAAAGATGGATCCAGACTTATAACCATTGTATACCTAATTCCAGTTATTTCATGCATAGCACTAGAATGTCCAGAGGAAATATAACTAGTGGTCATATGCAAGGACACACACATACACACACACATATATATAGTCCCATCTTGACTTATGTTGATTATTGTTCTATTATGAACCAAGTCAAATATATTAGTTCAAGTTGGGGTTTGGGGAGTATAAAACATATAATATTAACGGGTGGGTTTGGGGGAGTATATTAGAGAAAATGTATAATATTACCCACCACCCCGAGTCTCATATGAGGGTCGGGGTGGGGGGAATATTAGAGAAACTATATAATATTACCCCCCACCCCCATCGTCAAATCAAGGTGTGGGTGGGGGCAATATTAGAAAAATCATATTTATGTTTTCTCTAATATTACCCCCAACCACCACCCTCATATCAAGTATTAGAGAAAACATAAATATGTTTTCTCTAATATTACCCCCCATCTCGAGTCTCATATGAGTGTGGGGGTGAGGGGAATATTAGAGAAAATATATAATATTACTCCCCACCCCATTCCTCAAATGAGGGTGGGGGTGGAGGGTAATATTAGAGAAAACATAAATTGAGAGTGAGGGTGAGGGTGGGGGTCGGGGGTAATATTAGAGAAAACATATTTATATTTTATCTAATATTTGATATGAGGGTGGTAGTTGGGGGTAATATTAGAGAAAACATAAATATGTTTTCTCCAATATTACCCCCAAACCCACATTTATGTTTTCTCTAATATTTGATATGAGGGTGGTGGTTAGGGGTAATATTAGAGAAAACATAAATATGTTTTCTCCAATATTACCCTCAAACCCACCCTGAAGGTTACAAAAAATGTTAGAAAAAACATATAATATTACCCTCTCACCCCACCCTCACCTTTATATCCCCCACCCTCATATGAGGGTGGGGTGGGGGTGTGGGTGGAGATAATATTAAAGAAAACATAAATATGATTTCTCTATTTTTTATTTAATAATATTTAAATAAAATTTCATATAAAATAAATATCTTGGAAGGGAAAAAAAAACATTATTAATTTAATTTAATATTGATCTAATTAAAATAACAAAAAAAAACTATATAATTTTACAAAATATAATAATTTCCCCACAAATCTTATCAAAACTTATAAGTGAAAAGATGAAATGTTCTTTACTTTTTTAAAATGCTAGTTAAATTTATAAGAAAAATGAATAACAATTAATGCAAAGTCATGATAAAATCTTTTTCAATATTTAGATATAAAGGATAGATAAAAATGCCTTCAATGACTTTATTAAAATAATGCAAAGTCATGATAAAATCTTTTTCAGTATTTAGATATAAAAGATAGATAAAAATGTCTTCAATGACTTTATTAAAATAGAAGTTGAAGTTATCAAAGAGATAACTTGCAAGATACTTCGAATATCTTTTATTTCGTGAGGTGCTAAAAGTAGCTACTTAATTAATGTTTATTTATCAGAAGTTAATATGTTAACAAATTCTTTTCAATCGTTTAAAATATTTTTATAATCAATTTAATATTATTAGTTAATTAATATTATTAATGCTAATTTATAAAAAATTAATAGGTTAACACACTTTTTTTATTATTTAAAACATTTCCACAATTAATAACCAACAATGATATGAAATGAGTTAATTATTTAACTAAAAATTTAATTAATATTAATTGAACAAAGTTATGATCAACTACAAACTATTTTTTCTACACATATAATACTAATACCAAACATATATTACTAATACCAAATTATAATGAGATAATACGCTGTTAATGTTTATTGCACAACTTTAAGGAGACAAAACTATTAATATACTATTTCAATGGTACAATTTCCTATCGTAAATGATAAATAGAGGGGATAATATGATTTCCTAGTAATATACCCTCTTACATATCAGTTAAAACGGTGAGTTTGGTTGTACCATTTGAAACTTTTCTATAAAATCTTAAGAATTCCTTGGTTTTATCAATGCTAAATGAAACATGATAGGAGGTTAATTTTATTTATGTTGCATGTTAATCAATGGGTCAACATAATCCATTTAATACATAATTTTCCTTCAAAGTTTGAAGGTTACTCATTTTGACAATAGAACAAATTTCGAATATGGGTTGTATAGTTCCTTTTCCTTTAGGTATTCCTTTTCCTTTAGGTATAAGGAGTTTGAATTAAACCAATTGAATCCTTCTTACACTTACCTAAATAATAGCAGTAATAAGAACGTACACTATCATTTAGAGCTATACATTGTTACTTTTCAACTACATTATCTTCTTTTTTGATAATTGTTTACGTACCCTATGTTGTATGTCGTGATTCATTTGTGTAATAAGAACCTACACTATCATTTTGAGCTATACATTGTTACTTTTCAACTACATTCTCTTCTTTTTTAAATAATTGTTTACGTACCCATGTTGTATGTCGTGATCCATTTGCGTAATAAATTTGTTAATTTATTTTCATTCACATTTAATTGACTTGTTGGTCATTCCACTTATTTACTCTTATTATGAAAATTATACCACTTTTACTTCAAAAGTCCAATATGATACCAATATTGTAAATGTATAGGAAAAAATAATAATAATTTATACAAAATAATATAAGTTTACTTTAAAAGAATATATAATTGTTTATTAATTATATATATTAAATTTGGGAAATATCCATATTGTCTAAATCAATTTGAACCTTGGATATATCACATATATTTATCATGTCTTCATATGTATTAGATTTATCAAAATATTTTAGTTGTAGTAGAGAGCTTGACCACATTGATTCATTTTGATTGCAATGAATTGTGTAAACTTAATAAGATATTTATGTTGTTAATTCGGTTTCTATCATGCCCCCAAGAGTCATGTCCAAGTATAAGTTTGGCATATAGTGGACATGCGACAGTGAGGTGGTTCTCACTTGGTAGCTTGGATCAACCAAGGATACTTTACCCGAACTATGCCTCTTCACCTAGAGAATATCCATACTTCGTTCTAGGCTATTGACGACTCACACTCTCACTATAGACAACTTAATTGTATACTTAGACAATTGTTAACATTCTTTAACACTTAGTCATTTTGGAATACAACATAAAACATGTGAAACACAAGAGACACATATATATTGTGGGTGGCACCATTAGTGCCTAATACCTGACTTCATTTATTATATTGCAAAACAGAAACAATATAATGCAAAGAGGGCACTCTTGTCCCAATTAAATAGATGGGTAGAGTCTCACCACTCTTCCCCACCCAACATAACTCTTCAAACTTATGATTCATCACACCAATACTTCCTTCATTGCTCCTCCTTACCTCACCCTATGGTGTGTCCCTCTTATGCACCCATCCTTAGAGTAACTCATGTCTCTTCCATTGCTCACTTGCTTATGGATTTTTTTGTGCATCTTATGCTCTTATATGGACTCTAAGGGTCACCATTATGAATCACCACATCCTTTGGGTGTGTCACACCTCTTAGCAAATCACCATGCCCAAACAAATTGTTTTTCCTGTTCATGGACCTAGTGCACCCAAACAATATAGTACAACCATCAATTGTCACATTATTTAGACCATCATCCCCCTTGCCTTCTTCTCTTCCTTGTGATGATCATCATAAATGTCTATGGTTGTTCCAATGGGCTCATCCAACCCCTCTAATGCACCCATGCTTCCAATCGAATATGGTTCCACTCCTTCAGCATGCTCCCAAGTTGACATCTCCTTGTGTAACCCAAGTATTCATCATCCATCATTAGGAAAGAAGGGTGTGTGCCCCTTTGGCTTTGCACATCAATACTATGCCCCAAGGTGCTCATTCCCACACCTGCGGGACAAGTTCTTGCCCAATCGATCACATCCTCTTTTTTCTCTTCACCTGACTCTTCACTGAATCTACCCAAGGAGAACACATGATCAGTGGATTTCATGGAAGATCCTACATCCTTCCCCATTAAAGTTCTTTTCATCCCAACAACTTTCACTGCATTTCCAATCTGTAGCAACTTCTATCAAACTCCCAAATCATGTCCTCATATATCCATAAGGACTCATATCTCTCCCAATTGTCCTCTTCATTATGTTTTTTCTTCCAATGGATGAAGTACTAATGCACTCGACCTCTACCCCATCCAAAGATGTGACATGTCAAAATATTCTCCACCTCCAACTTTGGCTTGTCTACAACCATTTCCATTGCTCTGGATGACTCAACTTGATATGGGTCATTCGATTCCCTTTGACATGATTTAAGCTATCTAATGTGGAAGATGAGATGAATATGTCACATGTGGAATGGAAACTCCAATCTATAAGTGTCATTGCAAATATTCTCAATAACTTTGAATGATGCCTCATACCTCCACTTGAGTAATACTAAGTCTCGTTCTTGGAATTTTACATCGCTCCTGCTATGATCTACCTATTGCTTCATTATATCTATTGCATTAGTCAACTATGTGTGAGCTATTTCCAACATATCCTTCAAAATATTTACGAAACCCATGGCCAATAGATTCATTCCGTAGTAGCCATGTGTCATAAAATGAGTAGTTGTGGGTTGTTATCAATTCATCAAATTGAATGGACTATACCCCACCACCAATATCTTATGTTGATTCTAGCTGAACTTGGTGGCATCCAACAAGTTCAACCAATTCATCTGATTTAAATACACATATTCTTGTAAGTAGTCCTCCAGAAGTGCATTGATTCATTTGGTCTTCACATTAGACTATGGATGGTAGGTTTAACTCTTCAACAACTTCATGCCCACAGTCCTGAACAATGTTTTCCAAAACTTACCTTTGAATATTGCATCCCTTTCTAGCTCAATGTTCAAAGGAAGACCCAAATACATCACTATGTGCTTGAAATACAACCTCACAACTTATTATAAACTGCAAGTCATCTTCTTCACTACTAAGAAATCATACTCGTAGAATCAATATACCACAAAACAAATCTCATCATATCCCCAAACCAAAGGTATCTATGTGATGAATTCCATTGAGACAATGGCCCATGGTCTCTTCAAAATTAGTAATGGATACAACAAACCTTCTCTCATTTTGGTGTCAGTCTTATCCTATAGACATATTAGAAAAGTATGAAAGTACTCCTCCACATCCTACTTCATCTACTCCCAAAAGAATCATCGGTCCAACAATGCCAACGTTCTCTATATTCATTGGTGGCCAACCCAGTGTGACTCATGACATTCCTTCACAAGTTCCCTCTTAAGGTTAGATGAATTATGGACATTGTTCCATTCCCTAAAGTAGAACAATCGAATGCATAGCCAAAACTTCCATGTTTTTCCATCCTTCACTTTCTTCATGATTTTCTTCGTTGTGTGACCATATTATAACGATTCCTTGATATTTTTGTGTGACTCTTCCAAGATATGAATTAGAACGCCCGTTGATGTAGGAAACTCATGCCCCCCCTCTAGGAGTGCAAGTTGTGTTTCTCTATTCAAGGAATCTGTGGTAGCATTTAGTATTCTTGGCCTATACTCAATGGTCTTGTCAAATTCTATGAGGAAGTATTGCCACCGTGCTTGATTGGGTGACAAATTTGGTTGCATCACAAATTAAATTGTCACAACATTCCTTGTCTTCACAACAAATGACTTTATGAACAAGTAGTGTCTCCAAGTCTGTAAACAATTTACTATTGTAGTAATCTCCTTCTGATGAACATGGTATCTTTATTCATGATCTTAGATATTTCTTGTCTCAAAGGAAACTGGATGTCCCTACTACATCAAAAATCCTCTAATGAAAAAGTATGATGTGTTCATATGTACTTGAAATGATTTATCAAAGTCTAGTAGCTTCAACATGGGAGTGGTGACAATTTAATGCTTTATCTCTCCAAACGTAGGCTTGTACCTCTTTTTCCAGTTCCATGCTTTCTCCTATTTCAACAAATTAGTCAATAATGCAACAATATTGGAGTAGTCATGTACAAACTTGTGATAATAGTTGGATAGTCTAAGGAGGACTCTCACATCATGATTTTTTTGTGGCTCTTCCCAATATTTGATTTCCTTGGCCAATCCAATTCCCCAAGAATGGTATCTTAGTTTTCCCAAAAACACACTTAGACTTCTTCAAGAACAATTGATTCTATGACACTGTGCCAAAATACCTATGTCAAATGCTCCTTGTGCTCATCCATACTTTCCCTATACAACATTATGTCATTAAAATACACCACAACAAACTTGTCAAAAGATAGTCACAACACACCATTCATCAATGTGAAAAATTTTGTAGGGGAATTGCACAACCCAAAAGGAATCAGTAGGAACTCATAGCTACCATACCTCATCACCATGGTTGTCTTTGCCTCATCCCCTTCTGCAATCTACACCTAATAATACCCATGTCTAAAATGAATCTTTGAAAAGACTTTGTCCTTGTCCAACTTGTCAAAGAAATATGCAACTAATGGAAATGCATATTGGTTCTTCACAGTCTATTTGTTCAATGCTGAGTAATCCAAACTAAATCATTTCTTTGAAGTGGCCTTCTTCTTCTAGAAGAGAACTAGGGTTCCATACGGTCAACTTAATGGATGAATGAAACTTTCACCAATCAATTATGTCAATTGTCATTTCGACTCTTCCAACTCAGGTTTGGACAATTTGTAAGGAGTGGTGGATATATCCTAGGGTATATATCTACACAATGGTCAATAGTGCATCACTGTGGGATTACTTTAGACAACTCATTCAAAATTATGTCCGAAAATTTACCCAAAAAGTCAGTGATCTGAAGTTGAACATGTGTCCCCACTCCATCCTCTCAAACATCCCCCAAAAATACTGCATAAATATCCAATCTATTTTTCCTTTCTACCCTCTTCATACTCGGTGCACACAAAAGTTGCACATTTCTACCAAACATCCTTATGATTGTACGTATAACCCAAGACTTCTATTCACCAAGTATTACCAATTTTTCCATCCATGGAATGAGGAATGAATGCATCTTCCTTAGGAAAACCTACCAAATAATGACCTCAAAGTCATCCATAGGAATCACTATTAATTTGTCCTGACTTTCCCAATTATCAAGTCAAATGTGAAGTAAGGAGGTAAAAATAATTGTTTCCGTTGCCTTAGAGATCACTACCTTAACCGAATCTATACATGAATAAAATCTAAGTCTGAGCTCTTTCAAAACCTCAGTCTTCAGAAATTAATGTGAGGTTCCTCAGTCAACCAGAGCTTGCAAATTCTTCCATTGATAACCAAATCCAAAAAAAACAGTTGATGGTGTTGGATACCAAGCTTTCCACCCAAGGCACCCAATGCACTAATTATTAATAACTCATTCCAGACTGAGCCTTGCCACTCTTTGTATGTTAAGTGAAAAAGAAAAACATATTCACAATACAACATACTTGCATTATGTTTGTGTTTTGTAGACCATGTGGGAGTTCCCCTCAGTCCACCCCTTGGTTCGAAGGTTATTTGTTGCAAGCCTCTATTGATCCTAGTTCGCTACACAAACCAAGTCTCTTCTACCTCAAGTCATAGTGAGACACTTCACTCAACATTCCGTGCATCATCTGCAGCCTTCTTTTTTCGTACAACTTCATTTGCCCCTATCCAAGGAGTCACACCACACTAGGTTGACCCACTCAAAAAATGTGCAAATATTGTCATATCATGTTCTATGTCTTCGCAATGTTCTTTCTCACTGGACTTCTAAAACTAATATGATACCATCTCTATCATGAAGGTGACAAAGTGGTGAAGAGATCCCCATATTTTCTTCTAAGTTTTCTATGACACCATTTGACACTCCCCCAAAAGTCATTCCCAAGTCTAAACTTGGAATCTCATGGATGTGTGGCATCGTGATATTTCTCACTTGGCAACTTAGCTAAGTCATGGGTACTTGAATCAAACTATTAATCTTCACCTAGAACTACCAGTCGCCATGCGACCTTGCAATCATTTGTTTGAAAACAAAACTACATCAAACTACTTAATTCAGACTACGCCTTACTTTATTACATCTTTGTTTATTACTTATGTTATTTCTATGTTATTTTATACTTAGCTTAAAAAGTAGAAAGAAACCATTCATGCAAAGTAAAGAGATGAAAATTTCAAGTGGGAAGCCAAAACGGCCTAACACCCATTTCTTTATGAACTTGCAAAGAATCGAGTCGTAGCTATTGTTACAACAAAAGAATAGACATAGAGTGCATGGATCAACAATACTTTCCCTCTTCGCAGCTCTTCTCCATGACTCATCATCGTCATAGACCTGCCATCATGTCGAACACATCTTCCCACTTTCCCATCTTATGTTTGCAACCTTCACCACTCCTTTGCGATCGTTCCTACCTCTTGCCAAGTTTGTGTTCCCTTCATGTGGTTTCACTTGAATCTTGGCTAGAATCCATCACAGAGTGCCCATATGTCATCACCAAGAATTCACCAATATTATGCTACATGATATCCCTTCTCTACCTTAACCTTATTCATTGGTTTTGCAAGACCTATGGAGTGACCATTGCAAGATACTTATGTAGCCTCAGATTTGGTGCGATTCTTTCATCTTCACAAGATTTCATCCATCATTATCTCCCTTTACCTATATTATCTCACCCTTCTTGTCTCAATACAACCTTCCCAAAGGTATCACAAGTTACCCTTTAGGGTATACTTATATCCTTAGGGAGGGAGCTCTCCCTCCTTCCTTGGTCGTTCCCTCAAAAATAATATCTATGATTATGAGAGAAGCCACCTTTCCTTCTATGGATGATTGGCCAATTCCTAGATTGCTTGATTATATAGGTGTGTGCCCTTGCTTAATGACCCACTTGTTCCAACCGATGCACCCCTTTGTCCACAAGTCGACGGTCTCTTTCGGTTGTTTTTCCACATTTGCAACTTGAGCCGACTCGTTAATGGTAACACGCACCTTCCTTGAACATTCCCTTTCTAGACGAAACCTCGTTTTGCTAAGTCATGGGCACCTATCTTGTCTTCTCCTGTCCACTCACCCAATATCTCGCTAAAGAATCTCTCGCGTGTTTTCTTGGGCACTTATCTTTCTTGGTTGACCTGTCTCACCAATGGGGCGACCAAAGATTCCTTGGGTGCCCATCTTTGGTTTTACATCTGTCAAGCCATATCTTGTGCATTATGCTGAACATGCATGCCTTTGTCATGCCCAACTTCACCAACTGTTTGGATCTTTGGTGGGGTGCCCATGTCTTCATCGTGCACCCACCCAACCATATCTCAGATCAAGTCATCACTTAAACTCTGTCACAAGTCACCTCAATGAAGTCATACTTGGCACCATGTTGTGCACCTAAGTAACCCCAACTTCACTTATAATATAACTAAGCATCCGCTGACTTTCCCATTTCACATGTCTTGGCTCGTGTAGGGACCCTACATGTCTGGGTCAAGTCCTGGGCATGACATAATGCCGCACTCAAAGCTATTTCCATACCAAAAATCTCAACATACCTCATTCTCTATGATCATCGATGACAACTGTTCACTGCTCTGCTATGATCGCAAGTTCTATCACAACCTCCACCAAAACAAAAAAAACTATCTAAGTGTTGAACCTTCATGACTTATGTTGCACCCATACTTCAACCATTCCTCTCATGTTTTTGTACATTATGCAACCCCATTCATGTATTGGTTGGGTAACTAATCTAACTGTCGTGCACACTTAGTCATGAGATGTACATTCTCATGTCAAAACTCAGTCATTTATTCTTGCATCATTATCACCTCATCCAACCAGAAAACATGAAAGAAAGATCAAACTTTCCTCTTTGTTTCTATCCAATTCTGTCATGAAGTTCTTCCACAACAACCAAGTGTTACACCAACAGATCGCTTTCTTGAAGTCTAACCCCTTTTTAATGCCGATGTGCATTACCTCATGCAAGTGTCAAGTAGTTAGATGTTCATTCGAACCATCATTCCTTGTACAATAACACCTTGTATGTTAAATTGATTTCCTCCCATCCGCAACTTGACTCATCCGTGCAACTCTCACCAAGGCATCTTCCTTTCCCTGTTGTGTTGTGATGTTTCCTCAAAAAGAATCTTCCTTCATTTATGTTTCAAAAGATGTTGTCACTTCCACCGATCGTCACACCCAACTCTTCCCATATCCAAGCTATTTGAAAACTCAAGGAGATCACGACATGTCTTCCATACATGTGATCAATCGAATTCACTCTCTTTACTCATCCCACAGACTATAGGATGCCCATGAATTCCCCATCATTGTTGCAATTGTACCCTTCATGGCACCTTGGTTCGCTTGATGAGTTTGCTAAATTTAAGTATGGTCCTGGCTTCATTGGTCAATATCCCATATTCTTCATCACCTATCCATGAAACAACTAAGTGTATTGGTTTTTCAAATCCAACTGTCACCACCGCACTACTTCCTTCATGCTTAGTTTCATTCTTCCTCCATGATCCACCGATCTGTAATCCCAAAACATCCTTCATAGGATTCCTACAAGTGTTGAGTTATGTCTGCATGAATTCAACAATTTCCCAAGTTATTCAAGTCAAAGGGACCACCGAAGGAATTCCGAACCTGCTACACGTTCATGCCAATACATCTATCGATCAGAAACTCTGATTCAATCTACACTAGCCAAGATCCCCAAGAATGTTCATGTGCCTGATGTCCCATGCCACTGGAAAACCTCCTCAAATCTATTCTCGTGCATCTTGACCATTGTAGTTATTGAGATATTTCTTGAATGACTCAAGAATTTTTGTCTTTTCTGTTTTCTTGGAAATGGAAATTCATGCCTTATGTCATTCCTCCCTTCCTTGGTCGCATTCATGAATCGGGTCACTTCTCCACCCATAACCTACTTATGCAAGATTTCCCTTGTAGCTTCATGAAACAAGCCAAGTCTGCACACTTAAAAATTTGTCTAAGTCCCAAAATTCTTATGCTCCCAACTTGGTTGCCTCTCATCATCCTGTCTTTCTTCTTGGTTTCCTTCACTCCAATGTTGCATATATGTCTTGGTGAGGTGCACCCAATAATATTTTCACAAGAAACCAACCTAAACATTGTGATGTCTGAAATTTGTCTAAGTCACTTTTCTCATGTCTCCTAACCAAACCCATTTTCACTCCTTTATCTGTTATCTTCATGCCCTGCAATGCCTCAGCACCAGGACACCATGCACATCAACTGGTCATTAAGTCTCCTATTGTTAACCGAAATTCGTCTGAAGGCTGCGATCCTCAATCACAACCCAACTGACCCCACTTCTCTTCGGAAGTGCACATAACAAAGTTGGAATGGTGGAAAATGTACCCAGTTGCGTTATGAACCATGCATTTAACTTAACCTTCCTTCTCAATCTGTTATCTTTATGCCCTTTAATGTCTTCACACCAGGACACCATGCACAAATATCATTAGTGATCAACATGAAGCTCTCATGGTGGAAATCTTGGTCAATTGTTTTTCCTGTGAACAAACTTCATTCTTCCAACCCAAGTCACTATTGTGACCCACCTCACCGACATCTCTTGAACTTTTAGGACCATGGTTGCAACTCTGCGATGATGATTCCTCTGTCACTACATCATTACCTTCACAATCACCAATTGCTCAACAAACCCAAACTGACCCTACTCAGATAATTGAGTTTCTGTGCTTTGATACCATCTTGCATGGGCGTGGTGAGCCTGGAATCGGGCAGTGGAATCACCCGATGCTCCTAGTCATCATGTGACACCGCAATCGTTTGTTTGACAACAAAGTTACACTAAACTATTTAACCTGTACTACACCTTACTTCATTACATCTTCGTTTATTACCTATTTTATTCCTGCATTATCTTATACTTAGATTCAAAAGGAGAAAAAAACCATTCATGTAAAGTAACAAGATGAAATGTTCAAGTGGGAGACCAAACTGGCCTAACACCCATTTCTTTATAAACTTCAAAAGAACCAAGTTGTATATCTTGTTACAAGAAGATAATAAACATAGAGCACGTGACTCAAAAATACTTGGCCTCTTTTTAGTTCTTCTCCCTGACTCATCATCGTTGCATACCTACCATCGTGTTGAATGCATCTACCCACTTGCCCATATTTTGTTTGCAACCTTTCCTACTCCTCTGCAATCATCCCTATATCTTGCCAAGTCTGCGTGCCCCTCATGTGGTTTCACTTGAGTTTGGTTTACACTCCATCACAAAGTGTCGAGATGTCACCACCAACTCTTCATGGATCTTCTCTAGCATGAGTGAACTTCTTTATCTTGACCATTTTCGTTGGTATTGCAAGACCCGAGGACCGCCCATTGCAAGATACTTCCATAGCCTCAGATTTGGTGCGACTTGCGACAATCATCCATATTCACAAGATTTCATCCATCGTCAACTCCATTCATATAGATGAGCTCACCCTTCATACCTTAGTACAACCTTCCCCAAGGCAACACAAGTTACCCTCTAGGATCTACTTGGCTCCTTGGGGACGAAGCTTTCCCTCCTTCCTTGGTTGTTGCCTCAAAACTCTAATATGTGATTATGAGAGAAGACATGTTTCCTTTGTTGGATGATTTTCGAATTCCTAGCTTGATTGATTAGTTACATAGGCACATGACATTGCTTGGTTGTGCTCCCGTTCCCATCAATGCACCCCTTCATCCGCAAGTCAAAGCGCTCTTTCGGTCATTTTTCCACCTTCTCAACTTATGCTGACTCGTCAACAGGCTTGCACCCCTTCCTTGGGTGTGCCCTTCCCAACCGATGTCTCGTTTTTCTAAGTCATGGGCGCTCAAAACGTCTTCCCCTGTCTTCTCACCCAATATCTCGCTAAAGAATATTTCGTGCACTTTCTTGGGTGCTCATCATTCATGGCCAACCTGTCTCAACGATGGGGCACCCAAAGCTTCCATAGGCGCCCATTCATTGCATCCGTCAAGTTGTCCCTTGCAAGTTCTATTGGGAGTCCATGCCTTAATCATGCCCAACTTCACCAACCATTTGGCTCTTTAGTGGGGTGTGTGGGTCTTCACCGCGAGCCCACCCAATTGGCTCTTCAATCAAGTCACCACTTAACCTCCGTCGCAAGTCACCTCGGTGAAGTTGTACTTGGTACCATATCGTGCACCCAAGTAACCCTAATTTCACTTATAAAATAACTGAGAACCTATTGACTTTCCCATTTCCCATGTCTGGGCTCGTGGAGGGACCATGTGTGCCTAGGTCAAGTCCTAGGGTGTGACGATACCCATACTCCATTTTAGGCTACATATGAGTCACACTCTCACTATGTGAAACTCAATTGTATACTTAGACAATTGTTAACATTCTTTAACACTTAGTCAATCTGGTATACAACAAAAAAAATGAAAAACACAAGAGACACAAATATAGTGTTCCTAGCACCAGCGGTGCCTAATATCTAGCTTCGTTTATTATATTCCGAAACAAAAATAATACAATACAGAAAGGGCACTATTGTCCCAGTTACATAGATGAGAAAAGTCTCATGAGTCTACCCCATACAACAAAATTGTCCAAACTTGTGGATTTGCCACACCAAGACTTCTTCCATTGCTCCTCCTTTCCTCAACCTATGGTGTGCCCCACTTGTGCATCCAGCCTTAGAATAACTTATGTCTCTTTCCTTGCTTACTTGTTTATGTATTTGGTTGCGTATCTTGTGCTCTTATATGGACTCCAAGGATCACCATTGTGAATCTATGTGCCCTTTTGCAAACATTCATGCCCAAATGAACTGTCGTGCTTCTTCGTGGATCTGATGTGCTCAAACAAACCGGTACGCCCATCAAACGTTGCATCTCTTGGATCAACACACTCCATATTTGGGTGTGCGCCCCTTGCCTTGTGCTCTTCTTTGTGAAAATTGTCATGACACTCTGTGGGTGTACTGATGGGGTCATCCAATATCTCCAACGTACCCATGCTGCCAAGGGATGACGATTCCACTCCTTGGGCATCCTCCCAAGTTGCCTCATCCTTGACCAAACACAACCTAAGTCTCTATCATTCATCCCAAGAGAAGAAGTGTTTGTTCCTCCTTGGGTTCTCACATCACCATTGTGCGCCAAAGTGCTCCTACCCATGCCCACAAGAGAAGTTCTTTCCCAACTGCCTCTTTGTGCTCTTCACCCGACTCTTCACAGAATCTGCCCAAGGAGCGCATGCTCTTGGTGGTCTTCACTCGACGCTTCACCGAATCTGCCCAAGGAACGCATGCTCTTGGTGGTTGTCACATAAGTTCTTATAGTCTCAATATTCAAAAATTACTATGAAAACACCGCTGCAACCTGAAAATGATTAATAATTCCTTAAGAGCATTTGTTTTGGAAGGAAATTCCTAAAACTCCCATCATCGACCATCATCGAAGTTAGTTGCACTCCACATAGGTAGATGCTTGAAATCGATACCAAATCAGGGGAGAAACTTAAAGAGTAATGTAGTGGTAAATTGACTGGAAAGAGACGAAGATATATTCTTAGTTCTTTACACTATAATTTCATAATCAATATTGATTTTATATTCACATAAATAAAACAGATATAACAATTCTGTTATAACTAGATATAGCAATTCTGTTATAACTTGACGTTGTCATTGAGGCACAGTTTTAGGGTGAAGTTCCTCTAAAAACTTCAAAAGAATTTTAGGGCTTCCTTTTTAATATTTGTTTACAGAGATTTTTTTGATGAGTTATCCTTCCTTGCATATGTTTCATGTGTTTTGACGAGTGATGTAGAACTCTCTATTTCTGATGAAAGCTTTAGGAAAAACAAAGCTTAAAATTTTGCCAGCACGGGAGTTATGATTTTTTTAATGCTTTGTTTAAAACAAAGTCTAGAATTTTTTAACACGGGAGTTTACAATTTTTCTTCCATGAAATACTTGGAAATAATGGAGAAAGTGCCAGTTGTAAGCACTAGTTATAAGCTTCAGTTTTGAGAGTCAGTTGTAGGCGTGTTAAGAGTCAGTTCTTAGTTAAGAGTCTAGTTGTCTTTGGTTTACATGTAACCGACTTGGTAGAGTCTTTTCCTATATAAAGATGTAATCCGTATTCATTGAATAAGTGAGAAGTGAGCGTAGCCTCACCGTATGTTTGTTTCCTATATTTTATGTTGGTATGAGAGCCACGGGGAGAGAGTGTGGATAACGTGAGAAACGTTTAGTTTTTAGTCTGTGGGATGCGTGAAGTTTAGTTGGGTCGCGATATTTGCTGAGTTGCGGGCTTGCATGAGTTCTGTGAGGTGGGTCCGTGAGGGCTGCATGGAGTTGACAATCGTGGAGTTGAAAATCACTGCGTGGTGTTGAAAATCGTGGTGCATGCATGGACTTTTGAGTGAGGTAGCGTAAGCATGGAGACCTGGTGTGGTGAGCGTGGAGTTTGAATGCATAAGGTTCTAGTGCATGCGTGGAAGCGTAAGTTTCTGTTTTTATGACAGTGGATGTTTTATTTTTAAAGTGTTTATTAAAGTGGATTGTGAAGGTGCAGTTTTCATGCGATTTTCATGTGGAGTTATTAAAGTGGAGTTTTGCATGTGGTGAACCCTACGTGTAGCGTTTTGCATGCGTTTTTAATTCATTTTTAAAGTGAATAAGTTTTATTAAGGAGATGCATTTTATTAAAGTGTGAAGTGAAGAGGGAGTTATTCACTTCATTGTTAAAGTGGATGTGTGTATTCAAAGTGGGTTCTTTATTAAAGGTTTAAGAAATTTATATTATTTTATATATAAAGTGGAGTTATGAAATGATGAAGCATCATAAATAGTGAGGTGGCTATTTAAAAGTGGATATTTTGGATATTAAGATGCATGCATGATTAAAGCTAAGAATAGAGGTAGATTTCGACTAGTGGATCCGAAGGCAGAGCGACGGATTGCTCAGCACAAGAGAAAATTCGACAAAAAGATCCATATCTTTGGTGATTCACTTGCAAAGACTAACTTGCAGAGATGGTGAATCCTCTAGTGAAGACCTAGCTCAACGAAGCCAACAAGCTAGATGGCTTGAACTTCATTAGCTGGAAATTCCAGATGCAGAAACTCATGGAGGGCTATGGTGTCTGGAACATTGGGAAGGGAACTGAACTGAAACCTGATGCGACTATCGGTGTGACAGCAACACAGATCCAATACTGGGAGAAGCACGAAAACAAGGCTAAGGTATTGTTGCGCATGTCAGTTAAAGATAGAATAATTCCAAATATTAGAGATGCTACAACTTCTGCTGCAACATGGACAGCTCTTAAAGCATTGTATGAAACTAGCAACAAAAATCGCATTTTGTTCCTAAAAACTAAATTTCTAGGCACTAAGATGGATGGAAATGAATCTGTTAGTTCATTTTTGGGTCGCATTAAAGAGGTGAAAGACAAGCTAGTAAATATAGGGGAAACTATTTCCAACATTGATCCAGTGACTATTACCTTAAATGGCATGGAAGAAGATTATCATATGTTCATAACAGGTCTTGCAACAAGGGAGAAACCTCCTCCATTTGAAGAAATGACAGGTATTTTGCTACAAGAGGAAGAGAGGCATGGGAATGTGAAGCCTTAGAGTAAAGATTTGGCACTGTGGTCAAATAATAGATCTGCGAGAAAGAGATCAGGAGTAAGAGGTAGAGGAGGCAGTTCATGGCAGAGAGGTGGTTCATGGCAGAGAGACAATTCATCGCAGAGAAGAGAATAGCCAAATCAAGGTATGCAATCTGATAGGAATGAGTCTAAGAGCTATTTTTATTGTGGTCGACCTCGACATATGGTTAAAGACTGTCATAAGAAGAAAAGTAATGAGGCTAGGAATAAACCTAGAACATATTCAGGCCATTATGCAGAAAAATCTTCAAATCAAGATCACATATTATTTATTGCTAGTGATGATATTGATGAACCCCTGAATTTTGAATCATGGGATCTTAGGCTGTTTGTGTCTGAAGTTGCTTTATTTGTTGAAACGGATGATTCTAATGCCTGGTTTGTGGATTTCGGAGCATCAATACATATGACTTGTAATAAAAATTGGTATGTTAATTTTAAAGAAACACAGAATGGTGCCAACATATATCTTGGAGATGACTGCGCTAATCAGATCAAGGGATATGGAGACATTCCTATGACATTGTCGAATGGTACTGTTCGTCACATTTGCAATGTGGTGTATTTGCCAGGAATAAAGAAAAATTTGATCTCTATGTCCACCATTACAGATCAGAACTTGAAGGTTGAATTCTTCAAGAATTATTGCATAGTAAAGGATCTGTTGGACCACTTCCAAAATGTTGCAATGAGAGTCAGAGCAGGAGGTCTATACAAACTTGATGTTACCAGCAAAGCACATCATGCACTAACTTCTACCACTATGCCAACAGAGATTTTTTGACATCAAAGGTATGGACACATCAATCATCCTGATTTATTATTATTACAGAAAAAAATATGGTTGAAGGACTTCCCATTTTAAAGAATGAGAAGGTTGCTTGTGATGGATGTGCATTAGGAAAGATGCACAGAGATGAATTCCCCTCTAATCCTGATAAGAAAAAGAGAGATGTGTTAGATCTTGTGCATACTGATGTTTGTGGACCTATGCAGACTAGGTCTTTAGGAGGTGCATTTTACTTTCTGTTATTTATTGATGATTGCACGAGATACACGTGGGTTTACTTCCTTAGATGAAAAAATGATGTTTTCGAGTACTTTAAGGAATTCAGAACCATGGTGGAAAAGAAGACAGGAAAATCCATCAAAATCCTCTGTTCAGATCAAGGGGGAGAGTATAAATCAGGGGACTTCAACAAATATTGCAAAGATAATGGAATAGTATAGCAGTTTACAATACCTCACACTCCACAGCAAAACAGAGTCGCTAAAAGGAAAAACAAAACTCTGGTAGAGTGTGCATGCAGTATGATGAAAGGTAAGAATCTCTCAAATGCATTTTGGGTTGAAGCCATAAATACTGCAGTTTATTTAAAGAATAGAAGTCCAACAAGGTGTCTTGATAATGTTACTCCTTTCGAAGCCTTGAATGGTTCCAAACCTGCAGTTAATAATTTGAAAGTATTTGGGTGTAAGGATTTTGCACATATTCCAAAGGAGAATAGGAGGAAATTGGATGCTAAAGCCACTAAATATATTTCCATTGGGTATTGTTATGAATTTAAAGCATACAAACTGTTTGATCCTGCTACTCACAAAGTATTTGCAAGTAGAGATGTACTTTTCCATGAGCAGGAAGAAAGAAATCATGACGACAACAGTCATGAGGAATGGTAGAGATTTCTTGATGAAGGAGTTAAAGAAGAGTAGTAGTAGCAGCATCCCACACAATAGCAGCCATCCCTGCAACGACAACAACAACCATCCCCGCAACGACAGCAGCAACAACAGCAAGAAGGAATCAATGATATGGACAATTCAAGCAGTCACAGTTCACCTAGAGGTGAAGACAGATCTTCACAAAGTGGGGAGGAATATAATCAATTTAGAAGATCTTCAAGACAAATTTGGCTTCCTGAGAGGTATAAAGACTATGCCCTAATGAGTAGCATTTCAAATGTCATAGAACCCATGAGTTTTGATGAAGCTAATGAACATGATGAATGGAAAAATGCAGTGGAGGAAGAATATGAATCTATAATGAAAAAAAATACTTGGGAATTAACTGAATTGCCTAAACATAAGAAGCCCATTGGATGCAAATGGATATTTAAACCCAAGTTTAAATCAGATGGTAGTATAGATAAGTATAAGGCTAGACTGGTGGTAAAGGGGTATTCACAAACAGAAGGTATTGATTATGCTGGAACATTTGCACCAATAGCTAAATTGAATACTATAAGAATGTTAATTGCTTTAGCCACAAAGTACCATTGGAAGCTGCATCAGTTAGATGTTAAATCTACTTTTTTGAATGGTGAGTTAAAGGAAGAGGTTTACCTTACTCAACCTGAAGGGTTTGTTGAAAAGGGGCAAGAACACTTAGTGTGTAAGTTAAAGAAATCATTGTATGGACTAAAACAGGCACCTAGGTCATGGTATGAAAAGATAGACTCTTTCTTTCTTCAATAGGGTTTTATGGGGAGCAAAAGTGATCCAAATCTATATACCAAATTTGATGAACAGGGGTATATAGTATTGATTTCATTATATGTTGATGATTTAATAATTACAGAAAATGCAAAGAAGTTAATTGATGAAATCAAGGAGCAGTTAGCAAAGGTATTTGAAATGAAAGATCTTGGTGAGTTACATTACTGCCTAGGTCTTGAAGTTTGGAGAAATACAAGCCAAACTTTTGTTTGTCAGAGTAAGTATATCAGAGAAACACTTAAGAGATTTAAAATGGATCAGTGTAAGTCTTCCACTATTCCCATCCAACAGAATGTGAAACTTTCTTTTGATGACGGTTCGAATGAGGTGAATGGCACTGTGTATAGACAGATGGCGGGTAGTTTGAATTATCTCACCACAACCATACCTGATATTTCATATTCTGTGAGTGTGTTAAGTTAGTTCATGGCGAAACCTCATGAAATCCATTGGAATGCAGCAAAGGCAGTACTCAGGTATCTAAAAGGTACACTTGATTATGGTATCAAATATACTGATGCATCTGATGTTGAGTTGACAGGTTATTCAGATTTTGATTGGGCTGGCAATCTGGATGATTGAGGATAAACCACTAGATATGCATTCAGCATTGGATCCGGGGTTGTTTCATGGAGCAGTAAAAAGCAGCCTACTGTATCTTTGTCTTCTATTGAAGAAGAATATAAAGCCTTGTGTGCAGCAACTTGTGAAGCTTTTTGGTTAAGAAGACTTCTTCAATATGTTGGAGAAGAATGAAAGGAACCTACGATGATCAGATGTGATAATCAAAATTAAATCAATATTGCGAAGAATCTGATTTTTCATGCAAGGACAAAGCATGTTGAAGTTGAGTATCATTTTGTTCGAGAAAAGTTGCAGTCAAATGAAATAACTCTTATGTATTGTAATACTAATGAAAATGTTGCTGATATTTTCACTAAGCCTCTTGAAAAGATTAAGTTTGAACTGTTTAGGGAGATGCTAGGTGTAGAAGTCAATCCATTCTCCATTAAGGGGGAGACTTGGAAATAATGGAGAAAGTGTCAGTTGTAAGCACCAATTTTAAGCTTCAGTCGTGAGAGTCATTTGTAGGCATGTTAAGAGTCAGCTCTTAGTTAAGAGTCTAGTTGTCTTTGGTTTGCATGTAACCGACTCGGTAGAGTCTTTTCCTATATAAAGATGTAATCTGTCTTCATTGAATAAGTGAGAAGTGAGCGTAGCCTCACCTTATGTTTGTTTCCTATATTTTATCTGAAATAAGATAGTTATTTATAATTTATAATTTTTTTATTATTTCTTAACAATTTAGTAACAAAATGGGTGATTTTTAAGAAATAATTTGAATGCTTAAATCTATAAAAGTCTAGACATTTTACTCTTAGAAACATATATTGTTTGAGAAAATTCTCATATTTTTAATTTTTAAATCTATTTAAATTAATTAAATTATCTAAATTTAATAAAAATAAAAACAAGTTTAATATTTTTTAATATAAATTATTTTTTCTCATACTTTTCTCATAAATCATTGATTCAATTATTTTTAATATATATAATTTCATAAATTAAAATCTTTTTTAAATTATTATTTTTTTATAAATTATTAATTGGATTACTTTACTCTATGTAAAATAATATTATTATCGTCTATTCTGTCCTAGTTACTTGATAATGATTTTTAATAAAATTTGAAAAGAGAATTTGGAACTTAAAGAATCAAAAAGACAAAAATAAGTAGATGAATATATAATGTAGACATTATAGAGCATTTTTTAATCTAGTGAGAGAAACAACTTTCTATTTTTTTTTAGTACTATCAATAATTTTTAAGAAGAAATCTCAAACTATTTAATTTAAGCTTTTATTAGTTGATATAAAAAAAAGTAATAATAATAATTTATTTTTATGGTCATCGCTAATTTATACACTAAATTGGTATATGAGATCTCTTGTTTGTGGGACAAGTTTTCCTAACAATTTTAGTAATAAAGTCTACTCTGACATACATACCCTAAAGCAATTAAAAAAAAACCAATAATTACTAAACGAGCCTACACAACACTTGAAAGTACTATGTGATTACTTTAAACAAAAGATAAAAGAGTTTAATGGAGAATAGTTGAAAATAAAAAAACTTAACAACCAAGTGAAGTGGTGGAGTTAAAAAAATTGTTTGACCTTTTTGTGGTTAACTAATTGAGGCCTTCTCTTTTTCTAAAAAGTTATTCCTACTTTTTGTGATTATGGATCATGTTGGTGATCCCTACCTTCCATATTCTTTAACAATTCATCTTTGAACTAATTTATTCTTATAAACTAGTTCAATTAATATAAATCTAAATTTATTTACTCTAAAGTTAATTTCTATTTTTTTACTTTAAAATGGATTTGTATTTTTTTTAATTTTTTAATGTAAATGTTTTATTATTAGATTTTGTTTTAATAGAATTTCGGCTCATATTATATGTTGTGATTCATTTTTCTACTAGTTTTTTTTATTTTTTTTCCTTCAAATTTAAATTTAATATGAACTTTGTTTATAGTTGTTATTCATTGTCTTAGTTTATTTTTTTTTCTTTTTTCAAATTTAAATAGACTTATTGCTGATTCCACTTATTTAATATTATTATGAAAATTTACCACTTTTACATCTAAATTCCAATATGATACAATATTTAAAGTCCAATATGATACAATATTAAAAAGATGGTAGAAATAACATAAATAATTAATACAAAACAATATAACTTTACATTCAAAAATACAAAATTAATTCTTAATTAAAACACAAAATATATATTAAATTTGGAAAATATTAAAAACATGGTAGAAATAATATAAATAATTAATACAAAACAATATAAACTTTACATTCAAAAATATAAAATTGATTCTTAATTAAAATAGAAAATATATATTAAATTTGGAAAATATGGATATTGTATAAATCAATTTGGAAATTTGAAATTATGATCTATCATATAGATTTATCAAATCCTTAGATATATTTATTCAAAGTTCAATATGATACACAATATTAAAAAGATGGTAGAAACAACATAAATAATCAATACAAAACAATATAACTTTACATTCAAAGATATAAAATTGATTCTTAATTAAAACACAAAATATATATTAAATTTGGAAAACATTAAAAAAAAATGGTAGAAATAATATAAATAATTAATACAAAACAATATACACTTTACATTTAAAAATACAAAAGTAACTCTTAATTAAGATACAAAATATATATTAAATTTGGAAAATATAGATATTGTATAAATCAATTTGGAAAATTAAAATTATGATATATCATATAGATTTATCAAATCTTTAGATATATTAAATCTTTCAAAAAAAAAATTCAAAAAAATAAAAAAAATGAAATGCAGATTTTTGAATATTCAAAAATCCCCACATTAAAATGGAATTGCCAAAGTAAAATGGACAAATGATTATGTGTTTTTATGAACTTTTACTAAATCGAAGTGTTACTTATTAACTTGAAAAAAATGTTTTTAATTTATTTTAAAATTTCATTTACATATAATTTGTTTAATTTATTTTAAAATTTCATTTACATATTGAAAAAGTTTTATATATCTGAAAAAAATCATAATTTCCAGTTCATTATGCTTTGTATATTTTCGTTCTATTTTATTACTTCTGTGGAAAATTTAAAATTAAAGATGCCTTATATGGATGGAGAAATGGTATGGACTGTAATTTTTTTAAGACTTGGCACTGGGCTATTAACACACCTCCGAATATTTCAATTCCTAATATGGAACGTATGCTAGAGTTTAACTTATTTTTTATTTTATTTTTGTAACTAGGGGAATAGGTAACAACGGCAGTATTGTACTCGCAAGCACGCTCTCTCTGGATAAATCGAGGTGAGAATCGACCTTGAGACCTCATTTTACATATTTCCTTCTTTTTACACAGCACTTGCCAATCAATCTACACCCCTGCGGACAACCTATTTTTCTTTTTAGTCCACTGCTCAAGAACCTATTTTTATTTTCATTACAATGGTGAGTTTTACTTTGGAAATGCGAATTGCTAACAATATAAGTTGCCCTCGTTGGTTGGAACACATACTTCAGGCACGATACGTCAATTATGACCTCTGGATGGTGACCCTCTTCGATGCCGCTCTCTAATTTTGTCGGGACTGGAAAGCTGTGATGTCTGACAACTTTCTTTTCAAAGTAGAATAAAAGCATAATGTATGTTTTTTTTTCAAATATGGTTTTATATTGCTAGACTGTGAAGGACAAAGGCATCGTGTAGGTGTTTTTGAAAAAAAAGGGGTCTTATATTGCTGGATTCTAAAATTGCGTTATTTAAATTGCCTGGTTTAACTGTTGCGGGTTTCTTTTTTATGTCTTTGGAATCACCTGGGTGTATTGTAGGGTTTTTGATGGCCTTGAATTGGCATCAACCACGGCTAGTGTGGCGAATTTCCTCCAGGTTCCCTCCGTTGGCACTTGAAAAAGTACTGCCTCTACCCCGCTGGCGTTTCCCTCCATGGCCTCTCGAACAAAGCTCACGTGCCAGGGAGTGAGGTATATTACATCTACCTAGCATATGCAAGAAAATAGAACTGTCCATTTCCCCACTCATTCCCCATAGTGCAGACAAACTGCTGAGCAAAGATCGTCCCTAGATATCAAAACAAACGTATCCATTTCCCCACTCACTCCCCATAGTGCAGACTAACTGCTGAGCACAAGATCGTCCCTCGATATAAAAACCTAAATCATAATTATTTCACTGCACGTGAAAGACTTTGATACCTCCCGCGTCAGATATTATGAATTTCGTGTTTTATGTATCTTAAAATAACATGACACGCACAATAAATCGTATTGTTTTAGGGTTTCCTTTAATAAAACGCCTCTGCGTTGACTCGAGCATCATATCACTCAGGCACTGACCTGCTCTGCAATCATTTAAACTCTCCGATTCTAATTCAGTGTATCGAATCGGAACGGAAAAAAATTATTACCATCAACAAAACTTTCTGAAACTTTTTCGTCGTCTGTCCGGACTTGTCCTATCGTTACGGACCCACCCCAGGCCGAGCAATAATTCATCAACCCATTTGATTTCCGATTTCCTCTACAAAAGATTAATACCAGTTTCATTTCTAGTTACTTTTCCGGTAGGTTTCTTGATTGCTAGCTTTTAAATTTTTGAGTTAGTTTAGAATGGAGCAACATCATTTAAATTTTTGGGTTGGTTTAAAATGGAGTAAACCTTTTAAAATAAAGTTTTGAAATATATGAAATTTTAATCCATCCAAAATTCAAATTACTTCTGAAAATTTAAACTGATTCAAATCCATTTATTCTTACCTAGAAAACAAAACTCCAAAAAAAAGATTGCTGCAAAATTAACATACTCCATTTTCACAACTTACTCTATCATTATTATCATCTGTATATGAACAAGAAAAATCCACATCAATAATATTAATGTCTGTAATCATTATTGTCGTCTATATATGAACAATATTAATATTAATATTAATGTGTAATATCAGTAATATTAATGTGTGGATAGATTTGTATGAATGGTTATTATTCACTGGTTTATTTATAAAGATAATCTGAAATATGTAACATATTATATAACAACAATCATATTAATACTTTTAATGTGTACTTATAATAAAGTTATATTTAAGATATGTTATAAAAAATATTAAATATCATTAAATTATTTGATATACTTCATAAACTATTAATAAGTTATATTTAAGATATGTTATAAAAAAAAATTAAATATCATTAAATTATTTGATATACTTCATAAACTATTAATATTAATATGCTATGTAATGTTTTTTATCATTATCATATGTGTAAGAATCATATATTTGTTTTTCCTATTGGAATTGATGGTTTAATGAGTCTTTTAATTTTAAATTTTAATTTGATGATCAATAATTAAAATGCTGACATATTCTTAGTCTTACACTCAAATCAATGAATGTAATTTAATGTTAATAATCTTTTTCCTAATTTGATGTACACAAACTCATGTTGGCATGTGACAAACAAAACATGATGTCGCAATTTGTACTACGCTAAACATAATCACTTTTGTCTATCATAATGAGATCCACATGGTCAACGAAGGTCAACGATGGACATGTTCAACCATAATAAACTCTAATCAACCATAGTCAACCATGGTCATGGTCAACCAAGGTTTATCAAAATAAACCATGGTCATGATCTTGGTCAACCATACTCAACCATAATCATTTTCAATTAAGGTATTGTTGTACTAATACTTAAATAATATATTATTAATGTATTACTACTTTACTATTGTATTTATTAGAGCATTAATACACTAAGAATGTATTTATTAATGCATTATTAATTTATTAATAATTAAATATCTTACATTAAATTAATATATTAATACTTTAATAATGTATTTATTAATTCATTTAATGTATTAAAAGTATGAAATGATTTTTTTTATTATTACTTTAACAATGTATTATTAATCTGTTACTTTATTATTATATTAATATTTTAACAATGTAGTAATTAATATTGTATAAATGTATTACTTAATTAGACATTATTAATTATTAATGAATTAATCGTTATATTATACATTTATGTAAATTACTACTTTAATTTATACATTATATTAATATAATAATGCATTACTACTTTAATATATACATTATATTAAAGTATAATAATATATTAATATATTAATGTATAAATGTATTAAATGTATTAACACATTAATGTATTCATGTATTAACAAATTAATGTATTAATAATTCTTTAGTAATGTATTAATGTATTAATACATTAATAATGCTTTACTAAATATATAAACATATTAATACATTAATGTAATTAATGTATAAAGGTATTTAATGTATTAGTGTATTTAATACATTAATACATTAATGTATTAATATATTTAATGTATTAATGTTATTTCATCGACCGTTAATTAGCAACAATTACTTTTATGTAAAAATTGGTCGACACCATTTTTCACTTTTTTCAATTAATAACGTTGATAGATATATATCAACCACTTTTTACATAAAAATGATTGTTGCTAGTATATAACAACAATCATATTAATAATATTAATGTGTACTTATTATAAAATTGTATTTAAAACATGTTATAAAACTATTAATATCAATATGTTATGTAATGTCTTATATCATTATCATATGTGCAAGAATCAGATTAGTAATACTTATGCATTGGTATAAGTAGATACGTTTATATGGATTGTTATTAAAGCATAAAGATAACATTATCATATGTGCAATCACATTAATAATACTTATGCATKGGTATAAGTAGATAAGTTTATATGGATTGTTATTATGGTATAAAAATAACATGCTATATGTAGCATATTATATATTAGAAATAACTACATTAATGGTATTAATCTCTATCTATAGGTTGATAGGTTTATATTTAGTACATGTTATAAAAAAATATTAAAAATTATCCACCACTTGATTTTTTTCACAAAACATTAATATCATTGTGTAAGAAAGACACAAAACATTAATATCATTGTGTAAGAAAGATATTAATAATATTAATGTATTTATATAAGTGGATAGGTTTATATGGGTTTTTATTATTAATTGGTAGGGTATAAAGATATCCTGAAATATGTAACATATTATATACTAGAAACAACTACATTAATAATATAAATGTCTACTTGGATGGTGATAGACTTATATTTAACACTTTCTATAAAAAAATATTAAAATTAATCAATCCACTTGATTTTCTCAACAAAATATTAATATTAATTTGCTATGTAGGTTTCAAATTGTTCTCTATCATTATAATCTATATATGCACCAACAAAAAACACATTAATAATATTAATGTGTCCTTGGATGTTGATATGTCTATATTTAGCACATGTTATAAGAAATATTAAAAATCACCAACCAACTTGATTTCCTCCACAAAGCAATAATATCATTACTCTCTATGCAAGAACCACATTAATAATACTAATGTATTCCTATAGGTCTATAGGTTTATATGGATTGTTATTATTAATTGGTCAAAGCATAAATATATCATATACTAGCAACAAACACATTAGTAATATTGATGTATATTTATAGGTTGATAGGCATATATTTAGCACATGCTACAAAAGTATTAAAATTCATCAACCCATTTGATTTCCTCCATTAAACATTAATATCATTATCATCCGAGGAAGAACCACATTAATAATATTAATGTATTCATCTAAGTTCATAGGTTTATATGGATTAGTGAGGACATAACTATAGCTTGAAATATGTAACATATGATATACTAGAACAAATTAATAATATTAATATGTCTCTATAGGTTCATAGGACATTATTTAGTACATGGTATACGAAATATTAAAATTTATCAACCCACTTGATTTTGTCAACAAAACATTAATCTTAGTTTTCTTTGTAGTTTTCCCATTATCTTCTATCCTTATCATCTCCATATGAACCAACAATAATCACATTAATAATATTAATAATATTAATGTATTCGTATAAGTGGGTAGGTTTACATGGATTGTTATTATCAATTGGTTGGGGCATAAATATAGCCTGAAATATTTAACATATTAGATACTAGCCTAAGGGGGTATAATGGTTAAGAACATGTGTTTCCTCCTAAGAGGTCACAAGTTCATATCTAGAGGAGGTAGGGTATGTATACCTCCCTAGACTTTACTCGAAGTCTCATACATTTGTCACAACATAAATATAGTCATGTGTTTATAGACCTATATTTAGCACATACTATAAGAAATACAACACACCAAATTGGTGTATGAAACCCCCTTGTTTGTGGGGCAAGGGATCGGTCCAACGATTTGACTGGTAAAGTCTACGAAGGTATACATACCCTAACCCCCTCTGTATTTGAACCTGTGACCTCTTAAGAGGAAACACATGTTCTTAACCATTAGGCCCACTCACGGTGTATAAACAATGATATAAATAAAGTTGGAACAAAACTTTATTATTAATCAATAAAAAATATATTAATATTAAGATGTATATTATTCTATAATTTTATATTATATTAAAAAATATATTGTATTATAATTATAGATTGGTAGTAACTTACACTAACCAAGTTTATACAAAATTTAATTATTAATCAATAAAGGTATATTAATATTAATATCATGTTTCAAGATTTATTAAATATTATATTATTATTATATTCTTGTCAATTGGGTTTAGCTTGAGTGGTTTATTAAAGGGGTGATTTCCCACATCCAACAAGTGACATGTTGAGTTTTCCCGTGAGTTATTCCAAGGAAAAAAATAAATAAATATTATAATCTTACAACATTTATAAAATTTTATATGAAAAATAAATTAAAACTTTAAATTAAAAAATATATGATATCATAAACACAATATTAATAATATTCATATAATATGATGATGATGATGATGATGATTAGCATCGACTAAGACCAAATTGGTCTATGATAGCTTAAGAGGGTAAGTGATTACTTACGATTCATTAGAATTTTGTTTTTGTGCTCGAAAATAATTAAGAGAAGCTTTCCAAGATCACCATAGTTTTGTTGAGTTAGGAGGTTAGGAAGGTTGGTAGTGTGAAAAATATTTTGAAAATGAGATCTAATCTGGGTATAGGGTGGGAAATCTAAGAGAAAGTGTTTTTCATCTTCAACCTTCTTAGTGTCACAAATGTGAAAATCTCTTTCATCCCATAACATTTTAGGAATTTAGGAATGGAGCTCATGAGAATTTGTTTGTATCTTAGAAATGTTTATTTTTTCTTTACACTTCTCAAAACATATATATAATTTTGATCTTTTATATTAGGGTTGATTTTATCCTTATAATACCTTAATTTTTTTTTTCTAACTCTATATCAAACCACATATTCTCTTTAAATTTTGATTTGATGATATTTTTAATAGTATCTTTATTCTACAAAATGGTGTATTCCATGATCCCCCAATAGTTTATCCAAGACCGAACATATTCATGCCATCCTCGCTTGAGTCGATGGTGGTTATGACTCGTTTTTGAAGCAATTTTAGGAAGCCTCTTGTATTCTATGTTGTTTAATTTTGTCTTATACATTAGGTATCTAGTCATAGTCATTCTCTCAATGGGGGAGACGATTTTTTCTAAGAGGAGGATGTGATAGGTCATATTTCCTTTAATTTTGAGATTATAGGTTATAAAATTCTTTTGTATTTTCTCTATCTTTCTCCAGGATTCATGAGAGATACTACAACACCAAACTTCACATCCATATATAATAATAGGTGTAACAAGAGTCTCAAAGAGGAGTTTATTCTTATCCCAAATACAAAGATCGGTTGATTTACAATTATTTTCAAGCCCATAATATGCTTTCTATCCCCCAATAATCTTTTTCTCAATGCTGTAATTCCACTTGAGTTTGTGGTGAATATCAATTCCAAGATATTTGTATGCAGTCACTTCCTATAAGTTGTTGTTTTCATATACAAAGGTATKATAAGTTATGTTATTGGATTTAATAATCATGACCTTAGTATTATCAGTATTAACAGTCATACCCATATTGGAGCAAAAATCCTTAAGGATTCTTAGTTGGTATTCAAGATCACTAGGACTCCTTGCCACAAGAACAATTTAATTGGAATAAAKAAGAATATTGATGACTATACCAGTGAGAGTAGGGCCAACACAACCTTMTTTTTCCAAGCAATCTTCTAACTTGTCAATGTATATGCCAAAAAGGGTAGGGGAAAAGAGACAACCTTGTTTGACTCAAATATTACAATTTATCTCTTTTGACCAGCCCTTAGTGTTTTTAAGCTTAGTAATAAAGYTCTCATACATCCTTATTGCAATAGCCCTCAAATTGAGAGGAACCTTTATCTCTTCCAACCTATTCCAAACATTTTTCCTAGGAACCATGTCAAAAGCTTTTCTAAAGTCAACAAAACAGAAAAAATTATTGGTTTTAGTATTACAGAAATATTGTGCAATGATACTAAAGGTAACAAGATGGTCCAAAGTTGAATGATATCTCCTAAACCTGGCCTTACCTTTAGTTCCTTTACCATGAATTTCTATCCAATGACTAATATTATTTTCCAAAATAATTCAATAAAGTTTGGCTAAAATTGAGTTAATCATAATGGTCCTATAACTAGAGGGAATCTTTCTATCCCCCTTTTTAAAAATAGGAACAATAAGGCTTTGCATCCAGGGTTTAGGGAAGGCCTTATTGACTACTAAATTGATGATCTTGTGTATGTGAGGGATAAGGATGGTCCCTTTGATTTTAAAAATTCCATCTTGGTAGCCTTCAATGTCCTTATCTTTCCCATTTGCAAGTCGCTTAACCCCAAACTCTATGTCATATAAATTAAAAAATGCCATCCTCTGTAGGGACAATAGGAATGATGTCCATGGAATTAAAGAATTTGTAAATACCTTTAAGGTAGGAATTCAAGTCCCTTAAGGGAATCATATTATTTTGTATAGTATTGTAGTTTAGAATTTGGCTCCAAAACTTCTTAGGATCTAACTTAGATAGTTGTGAAAGTTTCTCTCACATTTTACTGATAGAGTACATTTTTTTCTTTTAATTAGTTATTTGTACGTATTGATCTTATTGAGTTTTAAGAACTCATTAGAAGCATCCCTAATGGATTTACTAGAAATTTTACATTATTTATCATACCAAGGGTTGGTCATTCTATTATTCGTTTTACATGACACCTCGAAAAAAAACTTGTTAACAAAAGTGGAAAGGGCAGTTGTAAAATTATTATAGAGTTCTTCAATCTTGTCCTTATAAGTTAGGATATGTAATTTACTATTTAAATCTTTTAAGAAAAGGTCAACTTTACTTTTGTCAATGTGCAATTTATTTTGATTATTATAATTCTCTTGAATGGTGCTCCTATGCATGGCAAATTTTAGATTTAGGGTTAAAGGTTTATGATCAGAGTCAGATTCATGGTCATTTAAAATGTCAAAAGTTGTTATTTGTTTGGAAACAAATATATTAGATATCACATAATCAATGCCACTACTACCTAGCCCATGAATACAAGTCATATGGTTGGATTTTGGCCACTTCATTACTCCATTGTTGTAACATCTCGGTCTTCCGTGCACTCAGTTGACTTATTCTTTGAGGACACTTGCATGCAAGTGATCCGGTTCATTATATGATTGATTGTTTTGATTATGATTGTGAGATGTTGAAGATCTAATGATATTTTTTTTTGTTGTATTTACATCGGCATGTCCTATTGACTAGGTTCTGCTAAGTGTGCATAACTCTAGACATTAGAGGATGTCGATGGAATCCATGGATCTCCTTGGACTCCAGATCAATTCATTGAGTGGACTATTGTGGTTTGAATGTTTTGATATTACAGATGCGACGTATGACTACATATTATGATGTTGATTGTTATAGCTGACATATTTTTTTGATGATGTAGGATGACGATAGCTTTCCAACCAAACTCACATTTGGAGTAAAGGGGTCACTCGCAAAAACCAGAGACATTGACGAAGAGGTGTGGCAACAACCCTGACACGTCCTACTAGCACTCCCACCGTGGCTCAAATTGTAAGTTAACGATTATCTAGTTTTAGAAGACCCACGATGCCGTGAGGGAAGACTGAGATAGATGCTCACAATGATTCTAAGGGGCGCACAATAAGGCATGGTACTTATTCCTTATAGGCCCTTAGTCTCCCACAAGATCACCTGACGAAGTATTGACTCTAGGGGTTTGACATCTACCAAATTCAGTCAAGAGGCGATTGGCACCCTTGGAGCACATAGTGCATCTTGAAGTGTATGTCGCACAAGTAAGACGAAAAGAGGAGAGTGGCACCCTTGGAGCACGTAGTGTGTCCTGAAGGGCATGTCCCAATTATAACTATGGTAAGTTAATAAACCTAGTGCCTAGAAAACTATTCCTCCTTAGGACCTGGTCGGCCTTAAAATGAATGATGTAATGAGTAAAGTTTAATAACAATTTTTCCCTTAAAAATTGTCGCAAACCCTAATGATTAAAAAAAAAAGAAAAACCTAGGTCTAAGTAAAACCTTTGAACAAAAAAATAAAAATTAGACATGTAATAATAAAAGGGGTAAAGAAAATTCAAACATTAATAATTAAATTAAAATTCTAATGGGGGATTAATTTATTAAAAGGGTAAATTGTTGTCTTTGTCTAAACTTGCTAATTCCGAACTTAGTTAAAAATGGAAACTTAAAGAAAAAGGTGAATGTCTAACTTAGCAAGGAATATAGCCTTTAGAACTTTCTATTTGTGAACTCAACTAGGCTCTAAGGCATAAGTCATTTAACAAATTGTAAAGGAATAAAGGGACACTGAGGAGCGTTTTTAGGAATGCTTTTAGGTGGGTGAGGGAAATAGGAAAATACAATTAATTAATAAATTGATTTTCTAGTGCAATTAAGGGATCGGGTGACATGTGTATGGGGGAGGCTTATCCTAATTAAATTTAATAAAAATAATCTAATGAGGGTTTGGGAAAGTAATCACTAAGAAAACTCTATAAAAAGGATGGCGGAGGAGGATTATCATCACATCCGGTTTTCTTAAGGTTACGCTGTCGGAATTTTTATCTTGACTGAATTTCTCTTGTGAGAGTTGGGATACCCAGCTCGGGTAATAAGTGGTAGCTAGACCTTGTGAGGCGAGTTGGGAGCTATCATTCTTTGGTATTGTGTGCATGGCCCCTTTGTGGCTCAGAGGGATCGGGGGGAAGAAGAGTACCCCTAGCATTGGTTGGGAGGTATCAGTGACGTATCAGTTGTTGGAAAGTAGGACTTGGATGGAGCGCAAGTGTGGGACAACAACAACGGAAACTTCGCCTTCGCTTAAGGTAAACATGTTTAAAATTTTGAAAGTGTAAATAGTTTAATTTATGTGGTTTTAAATTAGCTCGAATGTGGTAAGGTTTTGGGGTTTTGTGGTGTAATCCTTGGGTCTTTGCTTCGTTATTTGTAGTCTAACTAGCCCAATTTCGGTGCGAGCATCTTAGTTTTTCCTGAGAACCCCATAGATTTTACCTTGTGCCTTCCCTATTCCTTGCGCCCTCTTAACTATTCCTTTTGTATTTATCTTCACTTGGTTCGTTTATTCTGTCCATAACCAGTCTTGACTCCCTGCATCTCTGGTGGGCACTTCTGAAATAGTTTATTCCTTCCCTACAAATATATTGATAGTGGATGAATAAATTGTCCTGTACGTGCCTCAGGATCTTTGAGAAATCTTTAACCCTTGCACTTGATTCATTTTGAGAAGGTTGGTTGAATATTTTTTATGCCTGGGCCATCCTCGCTTTTTATTATCAATTTAATGGGTGTTGAGAATCTATGTAATAGGGCGCGTTAAAATGAATGTGATCTCAGAAATAATTTGACCATTCCTGGGGAATCTCTTTTGAAGGTGTGTGTAAAGGAAAGCACCCTCACCCTCACCTTTCCGTCTCTGTGACTTGTTTTTAAAGAAATTTTGTTCCTTCCTTAATAGAAATTGCCTGTGGACTGAGTTATATCTTGTTTCTCTTTTGTTTGGTGTTATGACGCTTTATAAGTCTTAAAAGTTGATTTTGCTCAATGGATTTGTTTTTCAAGAGTTAAAAAAATTGATTGACGTCCTTTAGCGCTACTTGGCAAACCA
>JASDQU010013651.1:119097-131686 GCA_032191745.1 Picea mariana
AATAATATATATATATATATATATATATATATATTTGTGACTAGGGTGTTACCTTGATCGATTATACATTTTCCTTTTATAGTGAATGGTATTTGTGCCTTGGATAAGACAGTTCTTCGAGAGTTGAATGTATGATAGGTGGAATTATTTATTTGTTTAAATGGTAATTGAGACTTGGACTGGTTTATGAGTAACGCCCAATAATATTATCCCTGAGTAAAATCGAATGTTTAATCATGCGCAGAACGTTAAGGGTAAGTGACTAATGATGACATGGGCTTGACCAAGATGTTGGGTCATTCATTAGTAGGTGATACCTTAACTTAGCCTAAGTAATATAATATATGTTTTGTTTAAAATGTTTTAGAAATAAAAGGATGGTGCGATAGGAGTGTGTGAATTTAGGCATGTTTATTTTGAAATTCTTGGTTAATGATTAGATTAGGAAGAAAATATAATTGCAGGTCTTAATTTCAGTTTTCATGTGTTGTTTAGAGTGGATACTCTTGCGAGAAACAAATAGAAATGTTGATGTATGATTGAAGTAATGTATATATATTAGATTTATCTGGTTGTGCGCCGTTGAAGGCCCCTTTTGATCGGTTGTTGTTTATTGTGCGCCATGCACATGTAGAATTAATGATTTCTAATTCTCATTCGCATTGAAGGTTCATGTTACATGTGTCGGTTTGGTTTTGTTGCGTTTGGTTGATTTATGTTGTATTTTAGCTCAATAGGAGTGGTCTTTCTTGTGTTGGGAGGGATGTAGACACCTCCTTGTTCCTCAAAACAATCACTAGCCTTGATACCTTAAATGGTCAAAATCGATGGGAACCTGGTCTTGAGCATTTCTTATGTGTCCTGGTGGTCCTAACCTTCCACGGTAAGACATGCGGGTAGTTGTTTTTTATTTTTTTCGGATTGACTTTCATATGTTGCATCCAGCTGCATGATGTGCTAGTATGCTAAGTCATTATKTTGTATCTTGCCTGAATTGTGTGTGTTGTGTTTGTCGTCGAGTTGCGTTGATTGACTATTTGTCGTTGTTACCTTYCTTCTTTAAAAAAAAAAATGCACTTGTTATGTGTCACATGTTCTCGTAACGACAGGGGTCATTACATATGGTATCAGATCCGGTTGGACCTGCGACTTGGGATCACTAGGACTTCCATTGATTGGATACTTGATTATAAATGTCGCTAATTGAAATTGATTTGTATTCTAGTAGATAATCATGGTTAGAGAAAACCACAGAGGCAGATGATGGGGTGATAAGGGAGGATGTGTGAAGCCCGCAGTAGCATCCACACCTGAGGGGTATAACCCCAAGGGAGATGAACAGGTTGTCGGGAAGGAACAGATAGTTGTGGGTGATGTGGTTGGGATGATGAGATGCTTTTAGAGGATGTTTGAGACACTGATTAGTTGTTTGGATATATATGAGGCAAAGGCATCGACACCTCTTGAGGGTCCACTGCATGCCCTGGTCGGTACTGGTAGCATTCACCACAAACTCGAGAAGGTAAAATTTTCAGAGTTCTTTGTTTCCCCAGACGATGCAACCATCGAGGCATGGTTGGAGAAAATGGTGATGTGCTTTGTACTTTGCGACTATACCTCCAACATGAAGGTCCGCATGGTGGTATTTCAACTGAGGGGGAGCTCTCTTCTATGGTGGAAGACACTCATGCCACAATTGAACATGGCAGTCGAAGACGTGTCATGCGACCTATTCGAGGAACGGTTCCGAGAGAGGTATCTATCTGAGGAATTCATTGAGTATCATTTTAACGAGTGCAATGAATTGTGGTAGGGAATTCGTAGGGTGCCCGAGTGTGAGGCCCATTTCATGGCACTGCTTCAGTATGCTCCACGCCTGAATACCAAGAAACTTAAGGTCAACAATTTTGTGTTTCGCCTAAATGTTAGCATTCGTTCAAAGGTGAGGATTTTGATGCCTCAAAACTTGCATGATGTTGTCCAGAAGGCCCTCAGAGTATATGAGTAGCTTATCAGGGGGGGTCAGAGCAGGACTCCAGTGAGACCAGCGGGACATGCATCATTTGGTGTTCAGTAGGATCAGACACCAGCTAGATAGTCACCATGATATCATGGCACCCAGAGAGGATCCACTTTCATTACACCTCAGTGACTGACACCTCAGAATCAAACTCCTTACAGAGCACCACAACACTAGTAGAAACGTTGACCACAACAATAGCAGTTTAGGGATGTTCAATAGAACAACCCAGTGTTCAAGGTCGGTGGGCCGTAAGCTTCTACTTCATGTACCAGGAGTACTGGACTCAAGAAAGGATGTTGTACATGTGGAGACCCACATTACCAGTGTGACTACCCATTTTAGAGGACTAGAGAATCTGGATCATCTGGACCCACTACCGTGGGAGATTTGGGCAAGGCCCATCAGAGTCATGCAGTGATGAATGACCGTCAGGTAGAGCACTAGTGAACTGTGCTMGAGACGTCAAGTACCATCACTGACCAGACCCTTAGTATTTTGATAGATCCATGTCTTTCATAAAGGTTTATTTCTGGTGCAACGCTAAAAATAATTAAGGTAAAGGAAGTCAAACATGACGAGTTTAGATTTKTAGATATGTCTTCAAGAGATAAGCAAAAGGTTGGAGGAAAGGTTACTGGTTGTAGCCTTGACCTAGGAGAAATTTTCACTAGGGAAATCCTGTACGTCATGATCTTAGGGTCTTATGACGTCGTGATCATTATGGACTAKTTGGAATCACATGAGGCRATACTCAATTGTAAGACGAAATGGTTGAGCTTGGTCGATGATGAGGGGCAGAGACACATGATTGTAGGTCGTAACCATGGATTTTCCCTTAGTTTCATCTCTTCCTTACAACTACGAAATATATTGTGCAAGGGATGCCAACTATATGTGATCCTTGCATTAAATGAAAAAGGTGTGGAGGAAGGACTCGAAAACCTTCGAGTAGAAGAGGAGTTTGCAAATGTCTTCCCCAAGGAGCTACCAGGGTTGTCACCTAAGAGTCAATTGGAATTTAACATAGACCTAAAACTGAGAATTGAAACGATAGAAAGAACACCTTATCAAATGTCGACCCCAGAGTTACAGGAGTTGAAAATGCAACTGAAGAAGTTGTTGGATGTAGGAATTATATGTCCAAGTGTGTCATGGTGGGCTCCACCTGTTATTTTCATACCAAATAAGGATGCGTCGTGGAGAATCTGCATTGACTACCGTCAATTGAACAAGGAAGCAATCAAGAATAAATATCTGTTGCAAAGGATTGATGATCTTCTTAATCAGATGAAGGAAGTGATTGTGTTTTCAAAGATCGACTTGAGAGAAGGGTATCACCAGTTACGGATCAAGGAGGATTACGGAATTACAGAAGAAGAACAATAAGTTTGTTTGGACCGAGAAATGCACAGAATCATTTCAGAGGCTCAAGGATTTGTTGACAACAACACTGATACTAAAGGTACATGACATGCAAGAGGATTTCTTGTTATGCAGTGAAGCATCCAAGGAAGGGTTAGGCAGAGTCTTGATGCAAGACGATCGAGTAATCACTTCCATCTCTAGAAAGTTGAGAAGGCATGAAGAGAACTATACAATGCACGATTTGGAGTTGTTAACCATTGTGTATGCCTTGAGAGTATGGAGACACTACCTTATTAGACATAACTTCAAACTAAAAACATAACATTGTGGTTTACAACACATCTTTATGCAACACGAATTGAACATGCGACAACAGCATTGGTCAGAATTTCTTAGCAGGTATGATTTTGAGATTACTTACATAAAAGGAATAGTGAATAGAGTGGCTGATGCGTTGAGTCGAAGACCATGCATATTTTTGGTGATGCCTCTTTAGACGAACCTACATGAAATGATTCTAAATTTCTAGTGCGACGATGACTGGTAAAAGGAGGTCCAAGATTTTTTCAGACAAAACACAATGATGGTACCAAAATTCGAGGGATTTATTGTGGACAACAATGGATTATTGAGATTTAATAATATGACTTATGTGTCGCCCAATGATGAGTTGAGGAGTTTGATCCTAAATGAGGCTCATAGAGAAGTATGCATGGCTCATCTTGGAGTCACTAATATGAGGGTAGACCTTAAACCCTTATTCTTCTGGAAATGAATGAAAGAATACATAGTCAACTATGTGGCAAGATGTCTAGAATGTCAGCAGGTGAATGTTGAAAATATACATCTGGCAGGATTACTACAACTAAATGTTATTCTGGAATCGAAATGGGAGGTCATTTTGACAGATTTCATTGTTGGATTTCCATTGACGACAAGGAGACATGACTCAATTTTTGTAGTAGTCAACACTTTGACAAAGACTACTCATTTTATTCATGTGCATATAAAGTATCAGGCACTAGACATAGCTAGAATTTTCATCAGCGATATAGTGAGGTTGCATGGCATTCCTAAGAGGATTATATCCGATCAAGGATTGGTGTTTACAAGACAATTTTGGACTAGTTTCCAAGATCCCTTGGGAACCCAACTTAACTTTAGTATCGCATATCACCCGGAGACAGATGGGTAGAATGAAAAAACAAACCAAATATTGGAGGATATGTTGTGTATGTATGTGATGGACCAACAGAAGTGCTAGGAAGAATTCTTTCCACTGATAGAATTTGCATATAACAACAGTTATCAAAGCACCATTAAGATGGTGCCATTCTAGTTTATTTATGGGCGACTGTGTCGTATGCCTTTGAGTTGGGATCGTCTTGAGGATAGGGTTTTGGTGGGACCAGAAGCGATCCAAGAAATGGAAGACCAAATGAAAACCATAAGACAAATTATAAAGGAAGTACAGGATCGACAAAAGAGTTATGTCGTTGCGTGTCGCGTCGACCATAGTTATGAAGTTGGAGATCGAGTCTTCTTGCAAGTGAAACCACATAAGAGTTTTATCAAGTTTGGAAAGGGTGATAAACTCTCTCCTAGGTTCGTGGAACCCTTTGAGATGGTTGAAAAGAAGGGGCTCATGGCCTATCGACTAGCCTTGCCTAATTATTTGAGGCATATGCACGATGTTTTTCACGTATCTATTTTGAGACATTATGTTAGTGATCGTACTCATGTTATTGACATGAGTTCCTTGTAGGTATCAGATGAGGGTGCGCTCATAGCAGAGACAATCCGCATTCTGGACCATCGCATTTGAAAACTACGACATCGAACAATAGATCAGGTTAAGGACTAGTGGGACAACTATAGTCCGCACTCACTGACCTGGTAGGACGCATATGATATGCGTCAGCAGTTCCCATTTTTGTTTGATAGCTAGACATATGATACTTTGATACACTTTATTTCGGCACTTACATACTGTGAAAATTCGAGACAATGTTTAAAACAAGAGGGGGTGTATGTAACATCCCTCTCTTGCACATACTGAGTGAACTTATTCTTTGAAGACACTTACGTGAAAGTGATTCAGCTCATTATATGATTGGTTTCTTCGATTATGATTATGAGTTGTTGAGGATCTGATGATATGTTGTTTTTGTTGTATTTACATCGACATGTGATATTGACTAAGCTCTCCTAAGTGTGCGGGACTTTGGACGTTAGAGGATGTCGATGATATCGATGGATCTCCTTGGACTCCATATCGAGTCAAGGAGTGGACTGTTGTGGTTTGAATTTTTTGATATTATAGATGTGACGTATGACTACATATTATGATGTTGATTGTTATATCTCACATGTTTCATTGATGATGCAGACTGATGATAGATTTCCAACCATACTCACATTTGGAGTAAAGGGGTCACACACGACAACCAGAGACATTGAGGGATAGTTGTGGCAGTAGCCCTACCACAACGTATTATCACTACTACCATCGCTCGAACTATAGGTTAACGATTACCTAGTTCGAGAAGACCCATGATGTCGTGAGGGAAAACTAAGACAGTCCCTCAGGATGATTCTAAGGGGCTCACAATAAGGTAGGGTCCTTATTTCTTAGAGGCCCTTAGGCTCCCACAAGATCACCTGACATAGTATTGACTCTAGGAGTTTGACATCTACCAAATTCAGTCAAGAGACGAGTGGCACCGTGAGCACATAGTGCGTCTTGAAGGGCATGTCGCGCAAATAAAATGGAAAGAGGTGAGTGACACCCTTTGAGCACATAGTTTATCCTGAAGGGCAGGTCGCGATTTTAACTATGGTAAGTTAATAAACCTAGTGCTTAGAAAAATATGCCTCCTTAGGACCTGGTCGGCCTTAAAATGAATGATGTAATGAGTAAAGTTTAATAACAATTTTTTCATTAAAAATTGTCACCAAGCCTAGTGATTTAAAAAACAAAAAACCTAGGTCTAAGTAGAACCTTTGAACAAAAAAAAACTAATTAGACATGCAATAAGAAAAGGGGTAAAGAAAATTCAAACTTCAATAATTAAACTAAAATTCTAATGGGGGATTAATTTATTAAAAGGGTAAATTGTTGTCTTTGTCTAAACTTGTTAATTCTGAACTTAGTTAAAAACGGAAACTTAAAGAAAAGGGGAAACTTACAAAAAAAGGGGAATGCCTAACTTAGTAAGGAATCTAGCCTGTGGAACTTTGTATTTGTGAACTCAACTAGKCTTTAGGTAAGGCGTAAGTCATTTCAGAAATTGTAAGGGAATAAAGGGACACCGAGCATCGGTTTTAGGAATGCTTTTAGGTGGGTGAGGGAAATAGGAGAGTTTAATAAATTAATAAATTATTTTTCTGGTGTAACTAAGGGATTAGGTGACATCTGTACCGGCSAGGTTTATTCTAATTAAATTTAATAAAAAAAATCTAATGAGTGTTTGGGAAAGTAATCACTAAGAAAAATCTATAAAAAGGATGGCAGAGGAGGAGTATCATCACGTCTGGTTTGTGTAAGGTTACGCTGCCGAAATTTTTATCTGAACTAAATTTCTCTTATGGGAGTTGGGATAGATAGTTCGAGTAACGAGTAATAGCTTGACCTTGCGAGGCGAGTTGAGGGCTAGCATTCTATGGTATTGTTTGCGTGGACCCTTTGTGTCTCGGGGGGATCAGGGGGAAGAAGAGTACCCATAGCGTTGGTTGGGAGGTATCGGTGAGGTCTCAACGGTTGGAAAGAAGAACTTGGACGGAGTGTGAGTGCGTGACAGCAGCAGCAGAACCTTCGCCTTCGCTTAAGGTACAGATGTTTAAAATTTAGCAAGTGTAAATAGTATAATTTATGAGGTTTTACATTAGCTGGAATGCGGTAAGGTTTTTGTGTTCTGTGGTGTAATATTTGGGTTTGTGCTTCCTTATTTGTGGTCTAACTAGCAAAGTTTCGTTGTGAGCACCTTTGATTTTTTCCTGAGAAACCCATAGATTTTACCTTGATCCTTCCTTGTTCCTTGCGCCCTCTTAACTTTTCCTTCTGTATATATCTTAGCTTGGGTCGGTTCTTCTGACCATAACTAGCCTTGACTCCTTGCATCTCTGGTGGGTACTTCAGAAATAGTTTATTCCTTCCCTACAAATCTATCAATAGTGGATGAATAAATTGTCCTGTACATGCCTCGAAAGATTTGAGAAATCTTTAAGCCTTGCACTTGATTCATTTTGAGACGGTTGGCTGAATATTTTTTATGTCTCGGCTGCCCTCGGTTTTAATTATCAGTTTAATGGGTGCTGAGAATATATGTAATATGGCGCGTTAAAATGAATGCGATCCCGACAATTATTTGACCATTCCAGGGGCATCGCATTTGAAAGGTGCACGTAAGGGAAAACACCCTCTCCCTTGCCTTTCTGTCTCTGCGACTTGTTTTTAAATAAATTGTATTTCTTTGTTTTTAAATAAATTGTATTCCTCTCTTAACAGAAATTGTGTGTGGAATGAGTTATATCTTGTTTCATTTTTGTTTGGTGTGATGACACTTTTATAAGTCTTAACCATTGATTTGTTCAATGGATTGTTTTTTCAAGAGTTAAAAAAATTGATTGACGTCCTTTAGTGCTACTTGGCGACCCAGACAAACAATTCTTCCTTATGGCATTTCTTCACCGCCAAACTTTTTTTTTTTTCTTTCTTGGGCTCGAAGAATTGCTAGAACGTCTGCCCGATATCCCTTCCCTGTAACAACAACCCGTAGACTGGCGCTGTATGCATTTTTGCCTTCGCCCAGCCAACTGGAGTTAACCTGTGCACTGGTGCACGATAGGAATCCTGGCCTGGTTATTTTAACCTTCATAAAAAATAAAACGTGATTCACAAGCGTGACTCTAGAGATTAATTGGTTGCCCAGCGCCAGATGCTCACTCTCACTGCGTCCAGCTTAACTAGGATGCGTCCCCTCAGATTTTGATCCGTCCACACGATTTGTTGTCTAATTTGGGATGGGGGTTGTTCGGACCTCGTATCTCTCCCTGGAAGTGATTGTAGGCAACATTGGGGTGATGTGGTAGGTGGCTGTCAGTCCCTCTACATTTGCTGGAAGGCAATCCATTGTTGGAACTTTTCAGTTTTTATTTAAGAATTTTTCAGTTTTATATAATTTTGCTTTATAAATTTTATCAGTTTATATAGTTCTTATGCTGCGATAACTTTATCATTTTTATAGAAATTCCGGTAATTTACTTAAAGTTGCATTCACTGGAAGACAATCCATTGTTGGAACTTTTCAGTTTTTATTTAAGAAAAAATTTCAGTTTTATATAATTTTGTCGCATAAATTTTATTAGTTTATATAGTTTTTACGCTTCAATAACTTTATCAGATTATAGAAATTTTGGTCATTTACTTAAAGTCATATTCGCTGGAAGGCAATCCATTGTTGGAATTTTTTCAATTTTTATATAAGAAATTTTCAGCTTTATATAATTTTTCCGCATAAATTTTATCAGTTTATATAGCTCTCATGCTGAGATAACTTTATCAGTTTTATAGAAATTTTTATGCTGCAATATTTTATCAGTTTATAGAATTCTCAGATTCATATATATATATATATATATATATATATATATTTATGCTGCAATAATTTATCAGTTTATAGAACTCTCAGTTTTTTATATATATTTTTATGCTGCAATAATTTTTCAGTTTCATTGAGTGAAAGGGATTCCTTATCCGAGAAGCATAACCAAAGGATCTCTTAGTGACTTCAAAATAAGTTTATTATTATTATTGTAATTGTCCTTGAGTAAAAATATTTTTGATATAAAAGCTTGTTAATAAAGTATATATATATATATATATATATATATATAACTTTGACTAGAGTGTTACCTTGATCGATTATACCTTAGTCTATATTACTGCCCTTAGTTTCTATTCCTTTACAAAGCTGTGTTTTCATTTTCATTTTATAGTGAGTGGTATTTGGGCCTTTGATAAGAAAGTTCTTTCAGAGTTGAATGTATGATAAGTGGAATTCTTTATTTGGTTAAATGGTAATTGAGTTTTGGACGGGTTTATGAGTAGCGCTCAATAATATTATCCAAGAGAAAAATAGAATGTTTAATCATGTGCACAATGTTAAGGGTAAGCGACTAATGATGACATGGGCTTGACCAATATATTGGGTCATTCATTAATAGGTGATACCTTAATTTAGCTTAAGTAATATAATATATGTTATGTTTAAAATGATTTATTAATTGAATGATGGTGTGATAGGAGTGGGTGAATTTAGGCGTGTTTATTTTGAAATTTTTGGTTAATGATTAGATTAGGAAGAAAATGTAATTGCGCACTTTAATTTCAATTGTCATGTGTTTTTTAGAGTGGTTACTCTTGGGAGAAACAAATAGAAATGTTGTATGATTGAAGTAATGTTTAAATATTAGATTTATCAGGTTGTGCGTGGTGGAAGGCCGCTTTTGATCAGCTATTGTTTATTGTTCAACATCCACATGTAGAATCAATGATTTCTATTTATCATTCACATTTAAGGTTTGTGTTACATGTGTCATTTTGGTGCCATGGCGTTTTCTTGATTGATATTGTCTTTTAGCTTAGTAGGAGTGGTCTTGCTTGTGTCGGGCAGGATGTAGACACCTCCTTATTCCTCATAACAGTCGCCATCCTTGAGACCTTAAATGTTCAAAATCGATGGGAACCTGAGCTTGAGCATTGCTTATGTGTCCTGGAGGTCCTAACCTTGCAATGTAGTACAGGCGGGTAGTCAATTTTATTTTTGTCGTATTGACTTTTATATGTTGCATCAAGTTGCATTATGTGCTAGTATGCTAGGTAGTTATGTTGTCTATTGCCTGAATTGTGTTCGTTGTGTTCATCGTCGATTTACATTGATTGATTGTTTGTCGTTGTCACCTTCTTACTTTTAAAAAAAAAATTGCACTCGTTATGCATCGCATGTTGTCGTAATGATGAGATCATTACAATTGAAAATTAGTAGGTCTTGAGAGTTGCAGAGCTTGACCAATTTAGTATGAAATAAATTCTCAATTAGGTCTTCATATATTCTTTTGTATATATTAGATAAAACAAGGTCCTCATCTAGCCATAAAGAATTATGGTTGGAATTAGTTCTTAAAAGAGTAGTTTGTCTAGTTGTAGTCCTAGCATTAAAGTCTCATAGAAAGAGGATATTACCTTCATTTTTCAAACTATAAATATCTTGTTTTGAATTATTATAGGGGCAATTGCTAGCTAGATTGTTTTTCTTATAAAAAGTAGAATTAATAGGTGCAACATAGAAAATATCTATATACATATTCCTAGAATTGGCGTCTGAAATTTCTATCCCAATGTATTGACTGAGAGGGTCGATCTTATGAAGTTAAATGTGAGGAGAAATTATCTTTCTAATATAACAAGCTATGTCTCCTATCCCTCTACGGTGAGACTTTTTGTCCCATGCCGACCACAGGACAAATATTTCTATATCAAGGACGTTAGACTCGTCATGCTCCCAAGTTTGAACTACACAAATAATATCAATATCCCTCGGGATCCAACTTATCCTAGGAACTTTGTGCCATGAAAAGCGACAATAGTTCCAAAAAATGATGAGTGTCCCAAATTCCTATTTATTATTATCCTTCTGGTCTCTTTTACCTTTTGAACTTCCTTCCTTAATTCACCTTAGTCTTCGGGAATGAGATCTTCATTTATAAATATTACTAACACTTTTAAACTCATTGCTTTATTATTAATATCTATATAATTTTTTATATGTTTAATAAAATTATAATACATAAAATTATAATTAACGTTTATTATTAAAATTAATAATAATCTTATGCTAAAATTATTTATAATATTAAACTATGATACTAGAATTTTTGTATATAAAATTAATATCTCCCCAATGATGATTACCTTGTATATATAAAGAATCGATAAAATATTTTGGTATCCTATGTTGTTCATCATATCCAACCCAAGGGCCTACTCATACTTTACTTTTACTCATATTCTAGCCTCGTTTCTAATTCTCGTACTAACTAGTTTCCAACCATAAAAATATTTTACTAATTCCTTTCAAAATATTAAAAACCCCATAAAATATTTGAGTGGTAATATGATCTATTCTTCCATATTCAAATATTCAATGTATTTTTTTTTTATGTTATTTTATTTCATAGACATCCATGGTTTGTGTGCCTTGAAAGACATTTCTAAGTCCAATGCTTGGACAAAGTAATATATTTTCCTAAATCCACATCCTCCTTTTGGTTTAGTTTTCTTTCCTTTTTTTGGTTTAGTTGTTTTGTTCCATTTGATTTGATGAGTGGAATGCTTCTTTTTTATTTTTTCATTGTAAATAAGAAATTAAAACATTTATTCCTATTTTTTCTAATATTTTTTTAGCAATATATGTTAATGAGTGTCAATATACTAGAATAGATTAAATATTATTTTACAAGGGTCAATCTATCTATTAGAATAGATTAAGTACTATTTTACAAGGGTCAATCTATCTCTTTGATGTAGAAATTTATAACATTAATTTATAATTATTTTTTCAATATTATCATACAATGAATTTCAATCTTTTAATTAGTAGTCATTTGATTTCAACATGAATCCTAAATATTTTTCAAAAAGACACCTTAAAATGTTAAATATCCTCAACCTCTTTTCATACTCTTTTGTTATGCCATTAAATAAGATTGTTGATTTATAAGTATGTACTTCCATATAGTTTCAAAATTTCCTTTTAATTTTCAATATTAATTTCTATTATAATAGCTATTCCAAARAATAAAACATCTTCCATAATTAGTCAATTATACAAAGTTATATTTTCTCTTACTTTAATTCCTTTAAGAATTCTTTATCTTTTATACTCATTTACAACTCTAATACTAATTTACAACTTTACTCACGGTCTTAGTGACCAAAAGAAAATAAACGAAAACATAGAAAAACAATGTTTGACGCTCCTAAAAGGAATACAAATATTCTTGGAAAAAAAAACACTAATAATTATTTGAAATGAAACTAAAGAAAAACAACTCATAATTATCATAATTATATTTTCACCATTTGGAGTTTCATGTCAACTCATTAGCCTTAGGCACAACCAACTCAAACTATCATAAGGC